>VJXU01000180.1:0-15494 GCA_008694245.1 Ganoderma sp. BRIUMSc
GTCCCACAAGACGCCACCATCGAGGAACCACAGCGTGCCCTCCTTCGCGCCACGGTACGCTTCGACGCCCGCGACGCCGCCGCCCTCCTGGCTGCCCGCTGAGCTGCGGAAGACAGTGGTAGATGGCTCGAGCGCGAGAACGGGGAGGTGTGAGAGGAAAGTGCGGAGGTGGGGGAGTGAGGGCTGGCCCTTCGGGTGCGTCGTGTTCGACTCGGCGATCGACGTCGTGAGGGCCGCAGTAAGAGTCGCGTCAAGCCCGAAGACCAGCTGCGGGGACGCGGCGTCCTTGTCTTTTACCGCCGCCGCTGCGGCGCCCTTGGGCGGAGCGGTGGGGACATCGGAGGAAAGGAGGATGACGGACCAGTGTGGTTTGGACTTCCCACGCGTAGGGAGCAGGAAGGCGCGCCGCAGGGCGGAGAGGGGAATGGGCGGGTACTCTTCCTTGTGCGACGCGGGGTTCGTGAGGCGGATGGACGAGCGGTGGACGTCGATGTTGACCTTCTTGCGAATGGGCGTCGAGACGGAGATGGCGTGGAGGGAGAACACGAGGCTGTCGTCGCCATCCTGAGGGGAAGGGGCTTCGCCGTCTGTCCTCGCGCGTTTGGACGACGGAGGGGATTCGTCGTCCCTAGGGCGTTTCTGGCTTGGGCGGGTGGGCTCACCGCGTTTCAGGTCGTCTACGATTTTGGAGGCACGAGGCTGGAGGTCGGCCCAGCCTGGGAATGCCCCAACGGTCGGTGCTTCCGCACCAACTGCGAGACGCAGAAGGGTCTCTACGATAGTCTTGATTTCTGGGAGAAGCCCGTGGTCGAGCTGTTTTCGGATGTGATCTGGGAGCAGTGGCTGGAGGGCATCCAAGTACGATGTCATAACGAGGCTGGTGGTTGGTGGCGGGATGGACGCTCGTTGGTTTGGGACTGGGCCAAGTCAGACAAGGTTAGAGGAGGGTATGTGCTGTCGTGTGCAGCCGGTTACCACGAGCAAGAGAGGACAATGGGAAACAGAGCCGGCCACCAGCTCGTGGACGCGACCAGAGTATGTAAGTGGCGTCGCGCGCGCGAACTCTACGCGTCCAGTTACCGTGACATCCATATATAGGCAGCAGGACGTCACACTCCCCCGGTAACCTCCAAGTCAAAACAAACAGGAACTATCGCATTAGAAGAAAGATGCTCGAGTTGTTGGGTGTGTACAGATCCGATTAGCTTCTTCTAGAGTCCATCCGTACGCTTGGGTCTATCACCGCTTGATGAAGCCCACAAGCTCCTTCTGCAACTCTCGCTGCCTCCTTGCCTTCTCCAGGTCGTCCAGAGATCGAAGGTCGAAGACTACGTCCCGAGTCTTCCCAAAGTAGACCTATATATGCGGAACGTCATTGTTCAGAACACTGGCACGCATAACCGCACACAAGCATGGGTAGCCGGGAGGAGGGAGATGTGGGGGCGGCATGGAACTCACCTCCTGCAGCTGATTGCGCATCTTGATCTCCATCTCCTCAACCATCTTGCCTGTGTTCGTGATATGCGACGCCTGGTCCTGCAGTGGAAAGTCTTGTTCCCCCTGGCGCGTCATGCTCCCGCTCAGCATCACCTCTCCCTCTCGCTTCCCGTTGTCTCCCTCCGCCTTCTCGGAACCGACCCGCCCGCCTTTGCCCACTCCCGACTCCTCCTTGCTTCCCCTTGTCGAGGCTGATCGGTCGACCATCTGCAGCATGATCGTGGAAGTGAGCTTGTAGTGTGCTTGCCGGCCGCGCTCTGCTGCCTCGAAGACGTGGATAGAGTCCCAGGAACCCGAAGGCTCTCCGGGAGATTGTGGGGCCAGTGCTGTGGTAGAGGGTTGGATAGCACAGGGTTTAGCTTAGCCGACGGGGAATGCAAATGTACATACTCTTCTTTAGCAGCACTACACCGGCGAACCCGCCGTCATCGAGATCCCAAAGGAAGACGGACGATACACCGCCCTCGTAGTACCTATCCGCAGGCAATCAGTGTCCGTTCGCAGTAGAGACGCGGAGATCTGGCTTCGGAGACGGACAATGCGACTCACATCTCGCGGTAGGTATCGAATGCCTCGTTGGCCGTGATCTCCAGCTTGCGCAGCTTCGGAGACGGGACAGTGCCATCCTCGAGCGGCGGATCGTACTCATTTGACCATGGCGACCTGTACGACGGTTGGACAAGTGAGAATCGGCATGCGCCCACTCGGGGCGTGCGGCGAAGTATACCGCCCGTCACCACTTCTACGGCTCAATGGCTACGCACCGGTAGCTGTCCCCATCTCTGTTGTAGTCGCACGCGAGGTACTCCTTCCCTGTCGCGCGATCCGTCAAGACCTTCAGGGGCTGGTCGACACTGCCCAGGAGGTCGTCCGCGTAGTCCGGGCACATCGCCACGAGCGAGGCGACGTTCTCCTCAACGTGCGTGGGCGGCAGGCGCCGCATGAGATCGAGCATCGAATCGACGAGGTCGCCCATGTTCGGGGAACGTCCAAGGGTACAGCAGACGAAGCTGGGTGATGAAACGGCGAGGGCGCGAGGAAGTTAGTGTTCGGGGCGGCGCTGGGGTAGCGGGGCCGAAAGTGTCCTGCGCCGGATCAGAGTGTCGGGCCGTTACGATGCGCTGCGTATCGGCGGAGGATTCAAAGCCCCAGGATTGCAGGATACTATGGAGGCGACCAAAGACAGCTGGAGGAACGACGAACTACAGAGCTCGCCCTGTGGACTTGAACGAGTCTCGGATGCAAGCGATGCTCAATTATCTGACTGTCACACGAAGCGCCCGGGAGGCGACCTCTTCATCGGGAGATGGCGTAATACGGCCGCGATGCGTTACATGACATTTTCTACCTGGTCACACTCTCATATGCTTGTGTTTTCGTTGTCGGCCTCTGCCCCAGTGGTTGTCGGCCCAACAGAGAGACATGCATCCACCTTCTCCTTATCCAAGACACGACCTACACCATTCTCATCCTTCAGGTTCTTCACGTTTGCAATTTCCATGACGTTGAACTTTTGCAGCTTGTAGTAGTCTTTGACCACGCCGATGCCGCATACGCTCTGGACGGAACATATGAGGTTAAATCTCCCGCTAGCAGAGACATGAATACCTTGAATATCTCAACGAGAATAAACAGCTCTGGGTCATCCAGGGACACAACATGGCCTTCCGGTACACACTTCGCAAGTTCCGGTATTAGCTTGTCTCGAGTTAAGGTATTGTGGTTCCGCATCCGCAGCTCAATCTTGTACTGGAGTAGCGTCAAGACCTATGCGATCCAAAGGCCGGATACGACTCACCTTAAACTTCTTCTCGGGCTGTTCCGATAAAGCTGTCCTGACAATTCGCGAGCAAAGAGACTGGATTTCTGTGATATTCGCCACGCAACTCCCCGCTACGGGGGTGAGACGTTGCGAATACCTAGTGAAATGTGAGACTAAGTTTCCTGAGACAATGGGGAAAATTTTTACCGTGTATGAGTGACTCCAGTATCTGCGACATTCTGTACGTGCGTTACTACTAGCTTGACGGGATCGACAGGTGGCTTGCATGCGATGAAAACGACTAGTCACGCTCGATCAGGTCCCAACGTCCCTGGGTAACAACCTGTGCTTACCGCAGGGTGTGCTTGTTTGGCAATTAGCTGCGCATAGAGTTAGCCACGTCGCAAGTTCACTGGAATGGGGACGTACCGAACCTTGTCTCCTTCCTGGGTCGTTTCATAGACGCTACCTCCTTCGCGATCTGCTTCTCAATATCATCGGCCCCTCCGTCGCCATCGTCGTCATCTGAGCCTTGTGGCTCATCACTCGCTGTGACAGATTCCATGGGCCATAGTTGATTGGCTAGCTGAAACCGGACCACAAGAGTTAGCAACGGCGGGACTAGGAGCGAAGGATTTGCGTTTCTCACTTACCGAGTCGAATACATCATACAGCTCGCCTACTGTCTGCTTTTCTTTGCCTTTCACACAGGTCACCCAGACCCCTGGGCCATCAATATTCCGCTGGCCCCAAATCGGAGTCCCATCCTACATATTCGCAAGGCAATTAAGCACGACGGGATATGGCTGTCCAAACGATTAATCACTCACAGCTCTGAACCTCCGCCTGCCCTTGTCTCTACCATCGCTCTTCCTCTTTGCTTCGGACATGTCGATTGAAACCTGTGCGCAGGGGTTTTGTTGGGAGGCTTGGGCGAGGCGGTGTGCAGATGCTGTCCGAGGCAGATGGCAGGCAGCGCGAACCCGAGAAATCAGCGTTTAGAGTGCTACCTGACTGGCGCCGGCCGGCAGCATCTTGACCTATGAACATCACCATCGCTGGAACGCTCGCGGCGATGAACGTGAACAAGCAAACAGCGGTGTGCCATCGTTTCCCCGACCTCCATATTTTGTGGCGGGCAGAGATGGGTCGCCGTCTCTGCAACTCTCTCTCGCATACACCCACCTCTCATGCCCTCCTACGAGCAACTTCGAAGCAGACTAGCGCAGCTTTACTCCGCCAAGACGGTCGACACTGGCCTCGGTGCCGAGGTCCACACGGTCACTTTCCAGCCACTTCGTAGGAGAAGTAATCAGGATCGTCTGGTCATGCACCAGCTGAGCATACGCGGGCAGGAATGGTTGTTTCTGGCGGTTTGCGACGGTGAGCAGTCTGCTACCTTACTCACTCGGGCTGCTGACCGCGGTCTGCCGGTGAAAGGTCATGGTGGAGCCGCCACTGCCAGGTACACTGCGTCACATCTGCCGAGTCGCATTCGCGCAGCGCTGGAACGGCTCATAGACACCGACCTCCAAGGCCGACTAGATAGGCAGAACGTCTTTGAGAAGGCAGACGTTGTCTCGTCAGAACTCGGCCGATGTATAAGGGACTTCGACCGCGAGCTCGGTCATGTGGTGGAAACCATCTGCCCCGGACCAAGCAATATAAGTGCGAGGCAAGCTCGCCGCATCGTTTGGGAGTACCCAGACGCATTGCACAGGGCCTGTGCAGGTACCACTCTGGCCGCGGCCGTCATAAACCTTCAGCATAGGTTTCTGTGGACGATGAACGTTGGGGACTCAACGGTCGGTCAGTGCGCCACATATGTTGCACGTCGTCCGTGATGTTGAAAAGCTGAACCTGCTGGTAGCGCTGTCCACCGCAGATAGTGACGGCAAGCGATCAGCTCATGAGCTATACTCTCGACATTCACCAGAGTGCGATAGTGCCTTGGAGGGCCACCACCCTGGCGAGGCTGTAATACAACATGGCCGCGTACTGGGGTCACTTGCAGTTACACGGGGTAAGTGCCGCAACGGGCCAGAGTCAGGTCTTTAGTGAAGTGTTGGAGCTCAAGCTCCACCCACAGCCATTGGGGATTTTGCCTTCAAGCTACCCGCGGCATACTCTAGCCATTTATTCCGCTTCTTGTCCACCGACTTTGGCGCACAAACGTTGAGGCGTAGCATCATAGAGCGCATACGATCTCCGCCATATGTCACGGCAGATCCGTTCGTGCAATTTGTCGACCTAGGGGCGGTTTGGGACCAGAGTCCCATCCTCATGCTCTTCACGGACGGCGTCGACAAGCTCCTCAATAAGTCTCGATATTACTTTAATCCTCTCAGTAAGCCAGCGGTGATTATCGAGCCCCCGAATGCCGTCGCGGTCCTGTTACAGGACAAAATAGACGACAGCGTCGAGGACCTTCTTGGATATCGGGTTGACCCCCGATGGAGCGGAACCCTCAGGAACAGGGCGCTGGACGTCCTGGGGAACCTCATAGGCGGAACCAACAAACGGATATTGCAGTTGGTCATGGACCAGGATCTCCTCGCTGATTGGACTGCCTACCCTCACCTGCATATTGACGATACCTCCATCATTATCTGTTCCTTTGTAGACTCGTCTCTCCCTACTCCACGACCGTCATGACTAGTATGTCTCGGACCAGGCTGATACCCATATACCCACGAGGAACCTTTGTATTATCTATACGTGATGACCATGTAGAACATTTTGAACTGCCTCGCAGCATCTTGAATACACTATGCTCCCGTTTACAAGGACTCCTAGGTTCGCGTCATTCAATTCCATGAGGTTCAGGCCTGTACCTCATATTCTTCATCAACCGCGTGCAGGAAGTCCAACATCTTGCAGTGACTGGTAAACACGAAACGACGACATTTGCGACGAATGGTAAGCTTACCAGCTGATGTCTCTTATCAGCGAGCTTCTTTCCAGGCTCGGTCTTCAGACGCTCTCGAATGTGCAGGAGCTTGTCGTAGAAATGCCCAATGGCGGTTGCATCGTAGGTCGGATCACTCTTAGGAACATGCAATGCCCTACCGTGACAAGATATGAGGGGGATTGGGAACGTCACAATGTGGTTGAAACTCACCGGTTTGTAGCCGCACTGAAGGCCGCGCACCGCAAAATGCCTGCCATTCATTGAGACATTCAACTTCTGGACAATCATTGTACCAAAGGTTGCTCACCAAATGCGCCAATGGCATCTAGACGGTCGGCATCTTGTACACAGTGGAGCTCGACACACTGTTTATGCCAGTCCTCAATCTGGCCGGCTGCCAGCCTCTTCTTTTCAGTAGTCCAGGAGACATTGTCGATTATGCGCGCGATGATGCGCGCGCGGCCGTCCTCAACGAGATCCAAACCGCTCTCAGACGCGGTCTTCTCAAAGAAAGGAACGAAAAACGCGTAAGGGTCGGCGGCCTGCTCCGCCGACACGTACTTCTTGTCGAGGACGTCGTGCAGAAGAGCGGCGAGTTCGACGGTGAGCAGATCCGGCTGTCTGTCTTCAGGCAGACCAGCCGACACGGTACGCGCGAGCTGCAACGCGGTCTTCCTGACGCGTTGGACTGCACGACGTTGGATTTGGGGTGAATTTGACGGGGTCGGATGAATAGAGAGGACAGTGGCACAGACCGTGGTGCGCGTCGTGGGACGGATCGTATCTTGCCATGGTCTCGACCATGAGTTTTTCGGCGGCGGCGACGAGAGCAGCCTCTTGCTGGGTCGGATACGTGGCAGTCATGGTGGATGTGGATGAAAAGGAATGGATTGCCGCCAGCGGCGAGGTGGGTCAAGGAGAGCGAGACGTCTGCCAAAATGGCTCGCGAGGACGTGGACGCATGGACGCGGGCGCCAAGGCGGACGCGACGCGCCTGCAGGGGCCGATCACCGACCGTCCGTCACAGCTCATCCACAGCCGCTCTGCACCCTGCCACCGTCGACAACCATGCCCTGCCTGCACTCCACCCGACGGACTCTCCTCCTCGTCGCCCTCGCCTCTCTCGCTGTGGGAACGTCCCTTGTGTCGGAAACTGCAAACACTCCCTTGACCGTCTCGGTGCGTGTCCTTTCCCGAGCCGGCTGCATTCGCACGTGTGCGAACGCCAATCCGCCGTAAATACGCCCTCATTGACTCAACGCATTCCCCCTTCAATCTCAATCACCACCTCCCCTGGCTCTCGACGTTGCTCCAGAACGCGGATATCCAAGCATGTGCCCCCGTACGGCAATTGAGCGCACTCAAAGATGAACTCGAGGCTGCGCAGTCCCCCATCATGAGGACCGTCTTCTCGTGGCTCTTCCCCTTCGGTCCTGGATGGAATTCGGGTGCGTCGTGCCTCCTTTCGCTAAGGTTGCAATTCGCTTTGAACCTCAGACGAACGTGCTCTAACTCGTGCAACTCGCCCCTCCGATATTGCATGTACTGACGCCCTCACTTCTGGCAGTCCTTGGAACCTTCTACATCTCCTCGTCCGTACCGCGCGCATCTTCTCTCGCCTGCGTTTCCATGGACTGACCTGGATGTTCCTACCCCCTTCTTGTCCCCATGCAGAGTTCCGAACTTTATCCTTGCGTTCATTCCCGCGCAAATCAATCCTAATACCCTCAATACTATGACGGCATTCGCGGTGAGTGCATGATCGCGGTTTCCTTCCTGCCTATCCTGCGCGTTGTCCGATCGCGGACTTCCGAAGTCGCCAAGCACGAGGCGAAGGAACGTTGCGGGGAAAGTGTTCTAAATCGTGAGGCTGGAGTTCCTCGGGATAGCGGAACTCCAGCCGCACGACTTGGTTCCTCCGTCATTAGGATATCATAGAACCATTAAGGGACCACCAGCCACATAGAACCTGGAATACAGTAGGTTCAAGCACTTCGGATCTACACCGGCAGGGGTGTTCTGCCGCTGTCCTTTTGCAGTCACTTCGCACACTTTAATTCCTTCTCCCCGGAGTCCCGTACCTTGGTACCCCCGATCAAACCTGTCGCCTGAACTGCCGATGAATACCTCTTCGATTTAGAGGTTGCAATGCCTTGTTGTCTGGGCTGCGCCTCTTCCGCAGACCCACCAGTTATACGTGCAAATGACAGGATGCATGTTAAACAGGCAGTGGCCTATCAACGTATATCAACCCTCATTGTGGTCTCGCATGTTGTCCCGGGATAGACCTTCCCGCGATCCTTGTCGGTGAACCTACTCGCCTGATGTGGATGCTGTCCATCAGTGTGCACCAAACTTGCGACCTAGGATTATCTGATTGCTCGAAACCGGGGTTTAATGCAAGGATGACTCTTGGCAGTATTTCGGGACTCCCGATGTCCACCAAAGGTTCCCTTCTGGGAATACCGCAGGGAATTCTTTCAGGACTTGTTTTGACACCTTTCAATCTTGTGTCAATCTTGATGTCATGTGGCCAACCTACAGGCATTTTAGCACGCCGTCGGCAAATCATGTAACTGACGTTCACTTTGGCGAATTATTCTTTAGACTGGCGGATTGCTCTCTGATGTATTCTTACACCTTGTCCCTCATTCATTTATGGGCGAGCACCAAGATGGCGGCGTCCATTTCGTCATGGTGGAAGAAAAGCGCAACATTCTCATCGGGTACGATCCCCATTCTGTCTCTCAATTGCCCCCGATGACTAACGTATCTGCCGGATTCTCAGGTTGGGCATATTTGTTGGCTTCGCGTCATTCTTCATCATGGAAAAGACACTACGAGTTCTAGGTGGCGAAGAGGAGGGTGCTGGGCACTCCCACAGTCATTCCCACTCACATACCAACGGCTCGGCCGAACACACCAACGGTCACTCTACCGCAGTGGCAGCGCCTTCGGCGAATGGATTGAAGTCTCGGTCTGGCGAACAGTCAGATACGCATAAGTCCGATGAGCACGGCGAGGCGCAGGACGCCCCGAAACAGACGTCGAAGCTCTCGGCCTACCTCAACCTGTTTGGTGACTTTGTGCACAATATGTGAGCCCACCGCTTCCTTTCCCGGTCATATTCTTTATCGCTGATTTGCTTCGTTGCGTGCTGGTAAAAAAAATCCTCATTGCAGCACTGATGGGCTCGCGTACGTCTCGTTCTTGCGCTTCTAGATTCTGCATTCGGCGTCGCACGTTCGCGTCGCTCACTGGTGGTGGACGACCCATCTCACGCTTGTCTGCAGCATGGCCGCATCTTTCTATTCATCGCCCCTCATCGGCGCGACGACGACGCTCGCCTGCTTCGCGCACGAAATTCCACACGAGATCGCCGACTACTCGATCCTCGTCCGCAGTGGATTCACAAAGAAGCAGGCCATGCAGTCGCAATTCCTGACCGCCATCGGCGCCTTCGTACGTCATCTCGTCGGGTCACCCATTTCCATTTCGTCCGTTTTGCGCCGTCGGTTGGAAGACGCTGCGCCTGATGATCCTGCGCGGTTCTCCCGCCCGCGGCGCTGAGGTCGAGGTACTGACTCTGTCGAACGTGGACTGATGTCATGGCCAGGTTGGGTAAGAGACCTCTCTTCTGGGATGCGAGCCACGTACTGATGCAATGCGTCTGCATCTCCTGACTCCCAGGACCTTTATGGGCATCGGGATCCGCAACCTGTCAGCGGCTGCGGAGCTAGAGAGCGAGGTGACGAACTTTGCGGACGCACTGCGCCAGACTGCTGTCGGCATCCTTGGCACGACTGTCCAACTGGCAGATCTGGTGAGGCACCGCTATTCTGGCTCTCAAGCCCTGCAGACAGTTGACGTACGGACCGCTTCAGGTGATTCCATTCGTCGCAGGAGGGTTTATGTACATCGGCGCCGTGGCGGTATTGCCCGCGTATGTCCAGCGTTCCACAATTGTCTTGTCGCCTCGCGGCTGATGTTTGCTCTGTGGCAGATTGCTCGAGGACAGCAAAAGCGGGAAGCAGGCGCTGCGCGAGGCGAGTGTGGCCCCGTCAGGCTATTGTTGCCGTTGCGTGTTTGGTGCTCATGTTGTGCGCGTGCTATGCAGTTCGCCGCGATGTTCTTTGGGGTGGCCTGCATGTTCCTGGTTGCGTAAGTGGAGCGTTGACTGGAAGTGGTATCGCCGCCCATCTGACGCCATCTGGATGTTTCGTTGCGCAGGTGGAACGAGTAGATGCAGAGGGGAGATCGTGGGTCGGCGCGTTGTGCGAACGTGGTTTGTGGGAGGTAGAGGGAGAATAGGGAGAGGGAGGACGAGGGGAGGGATTAGAGGGGCGGGTAAGATTAAACTAGGTTAACTTTATTGGAGGCTCGGCTGGATCTGCGGTAGCACGACTGCGTGTCAATCTGGAGACATCGAGATTGAGAAGACGAGAAGGGCCTGGGAAGAGACTGCGTAGAATTCTGAATGGGCAGGACGCATGCAGTTCTACTGAACTCTCAATCTGGCCGTGCGGCGCATCCCGTTCCTGGACCCTCGCACACACTATTCTACCCAATCGATGGTTATTTCGCGGAGAGCCCGGGCAGGCGCAGACGGTCGGACGGGTGGCTGATGGGGAGGGTGAGACTGAAGGCAGCCGGAATCGCGGAGGGTGTTGGTCCGGCGAACGTGCGTGAAGTCATTGGCGGATTTCGCAGCCCCTTCTCTCCCTGCCTCCGTTGGCGGCAGATTCTCCTCGTTTTCTGACCAACAACCCCACCTCCTCCTCCCTCCGCCAACAGACGCGCCGCCCTTTCCGTTCCATCTTAAACCAGCCCTATTTTCCCCTGCCCCCTTTTCCCCCATCCTTCACCGGTCGTGTGCCCACTCCCCTGCCTCCACTCTTCTTCCTCTCTCGTGTGCACCCACCACTAGTCCCACCCCTCCTGGCCACTCGCCTCCGCAGCCACGGCTTGTCTGCCGTCGGACTTAGACGTGTCCACACCCCGTGTTTTTCCATAAGTAAGCACACTAACTTTTTCGACGCTCCCCCACCCCTCCCCGTTCCACTCGCACCAGTCCTGATCTCATTTCTAGCTTGACACGTCCGACCGCTGCGCATTTGTCTCATCTTGCTCCTTCCCTCCATCCCGGAAGCTCCGTCTCCACCCGCTTCCATTGCTCTTGCAACCCAGAGTCTGTCCTCGCAACCGACTCCTCTCTTCGGTTGTCCACCTCCACCTCTGTAGGTCGATTACGTGTCCTCGTATCGTTGCTGTGCGACCAACGCTTAAACCCTATCCGCAGATCCAGCCGAGTGCATTCGCCACGCCACGGTTCCGGCCACACCGTTCCCCAGCTGCACCCCAAGTTGTCATATCGCCCCACTCCCCCGCGTACCTTACCACCCTCGTCCCCTTGCGCATCCAACTTTTACACTCGCCGTCATGAGCAATAAGGGCCGGTCAACACCACGCGTCGTCTGCTGCGCGATACCCATCGCCCGCTCAGCTGGCAAGGTCCTCGTCATCACAAGTCGCAAGCGGCCAAGTCACTGGGTCTGTGAGTACCTCGTCATCCTTCTCCTCTCCTAGGGCCGCAAAGCCCCTGTATACGTGTCGCATGTATGCTGACTTTCTCGTCATGATACCTCGTGAAATTTGCTTCCTCGGAAACTCAAGTGCCCAAGGGAGGATGGGAGCCGTCGGACGGGGTGCTAGAAGCAGCAGCCTCGCGGGAAGCCTTGGAAGAAGGTCTCACCCTTTGTCCATCCGTCTACCGTCCCCATTCCTGACCATTCGCTTTGCTCCGCTCCCACCGCGACGCCGGGCTACCGTGTGTCCGCACACTTGCGTTCCCACCTCCCCACGCGATGCGCTCTCGTAAACGCGGCCCTCCTTCCCTCTCTCCTGCAGCGGGTGTACGCGGCAAAATCACGCGTTTCGTAACGACGATCCCATCCGCGTCATCGACGTACCACTTCTACGAGCTCGACGTGGCCGACCTCGACGCTGACTGGCTGGAGAGCAAGGAGAGAAGACGAGAGTGGGTTGATTATGCTGAGGCTGTCAGGAGGCTGTCATGGAAAGCGGAGCTCGCACAAGGACTTTCCCTCTCGACCCTCGCGCCGAAACGGTAACCTCGCAGGTGAGCTCGTATTGGCCGTTTGAATTATGCGAGGTCCTGATCCAATATTTTTGTAGGCAACATATTGCGCGTTCAGAGGGACGAAGTACCCGGCCGCCCCAATTCTGGATGTCAAAAATACCTTGTCGCCGAGAACTCCTCCACGCCTGCATTCACAACGGCTAGTCAATGCCCGCGCAATCGTCTACGATCTCATACACCCATCTGTGACCACCAACTGCCCACACATTTTGACAGACACTGACCAGCTCAAGTCACCGATCGCTATCGACCAGTACACATATCTTCGTGCATGTCCCACAATGTAGAGTTGCCTCAATTCGCCCCGTTACAATATGCTCTTGCTCTTCGTTCCATCCCACCCATCCCCAACATTCACATCGTCCCGCGGACCCCACCATTCTCGTACCGTACCCGCCGACGCGTCTAATGGAACCAATTATACCTCACGCTCCACCCCAAGCACTCCCCGCGCCGCACCGCTCAATCACACACATCGCATTCGCTTTCTGCCATACTCAAGCGTAGACGAAATTGGTTCGCGCCGAGAGCGTGTCTCTTTGTACATTAGTCCTCCGCGTCGGGAGCTCCCCTCCGTAATACTTTGCTATAGTATAGATAAGAGGCATTTTCTTTTGGTTCGGGCACGCGTCTTCTTCCGGCAGCACCTCTACAGCAGGTGGTGAACAGACATGATCACCCCAGGTCGTCTCCTTCCCATGCCACCAGCGGTTTCCGGTGCGGTCCATATCATTTCCATGTTTTTGCCGTGCGTTCGTATTGCTCACTCGTACTCATCGGCGTTCATAACGCAGGCTCTTTTCACAGGCTGCAGACTTTTTGTCAGTGCCTGGGCAGTTGTTTCGAAATACGCTCCGGCAACGCGTGGCCACTTCTCTTCATACAACATGGCACCAGGCGCTCGTTACTGCCGCCCCGTTCCTCGTCCACGTCCGTCGGGCCGCCCTGGCACCCGCAATTCACTGGCGACACGCCCTGGACGCGCTCGAAGCTGAAGTGGACTCTAGACATACAAGAGACGGCTGATACCTGGCGGCGGCGCACTCGTCTGACGGTTGGCTGCGGTGGGGTAGTTATGCGAATGTGCTTTTCACGGCGCGGCAATCGGGAGTGTTCGGGAAGCCGAGCAGGATTCGGAATGGGGGCCGGGGTGCCTGACGGCGAAGCGGATTGTGGCACGCAGTTCCATCACGCTGTCAAGGAGCGCGGCCGCAAGAACACCTGCATCAGACATCTCCATCCCGCCCGCGTGCATCCTCATGCATCGCCCCGAGATCGACAAGCCGGCCCTCGCGCGCACCCTCTCGAGCTAGTCAACGCTGAGCCTTTTATCGACGGCCTCCCTCGGCGCGCTATGAACGTCGCGTGGTGTCCATCGGCGTTGCCCTCGCCCGAGCTGATAGTGTATAGGGAGAATACATGGTATAAGATGGACCGAGACGAGGGGCATGCTCATCGTCCACCGCCGAGTCCAAGGCCCGCCCGTACCCCGCTTGGGAACACGCTCGCGAGACGCGAAGAACGTCGTTGCGTACTTACAGCTGCGTTTCGTCCACCTTCCTTCATCCAGTAGGCGCATCTCGCAACCTTGAAGATGAAGGTCACGCTTCTGGATCTCTCTGCGGCTCTCGTCGCGCTCGCGTCCGCGTCCACGTCCGCGGCGCGCCCGTGGGGGCACCACTTCGACTATGCCGCGCACCTGGGCAACCTGTCGCCCTACCTGAAGGCCCCCGTGCCCCACGGGATCCAGGAGACGCTTCCGGAGGACTGCACGGTCGACCAGGTCATGCTTGTACGTCTCACCGTCTCCCCTTCTTTTTTCTCATTCGTTTGCGTCACCATAATGTGGCGTGGGGGGCTCTACGTTTACGCGAAATCCCGTACCGTAACCCCGCTTCTTCCTGCCTACCACTTGTTCAGATATTTCCACCGACGTTCCCGCTGATGACGGAACTGCATGTGCATTCGTTATGCCGATGTGGATGTAGATGCAAAGACACGGCTCGCGGTACCCCCTCGTGTCTGAGCTCGTGTTCATCACCGACCTCGTGGCGACACTCGGTAATTCGTCCGCGGCCATCCAAAGGGCACACCTTCCCGAGAACATGCAGTTCTTGAAGGATGGCTACACCTCCACTTTAGGTCACGATGACCTTACCGCGCCCGGTCGGTTGCAGCTCTTCCAACATGGTGTCGAGTGCGTATCCCTCCCATAGTAAATGCGTCCGCGCTGGTTTGCTAACGACCTGCTTCCTCTGTCTTCTCGCTTACTGCACGTCATCTCGTCGTCATTGACTCCTTCGCAACTGCGCTTCGGCGTAACCCCCGTTGCGAACGCCCGGCAGCTTCCGCCTCAAGTACCCTCAGTTGCAGGCGGACAGCATCCTCGCGGGCCTCCAGGACCGTGTTGTTGAGTCCGCGCAGTGGTTCGCTCAGGGCTACTTCGGCAGGAGCTGGGCGACGCTCAACGCGACTGAGTTCTCGACGATCGCGGAGAACTCGACGACCCCCTCATGGATCACCCCCATGGACACCTGCGAAAACTGGCAGTATGCCTACGGCAACAACGTGCGTGCCCATACATTGCTTTACAGTCCGCATGAGGCCGTGCTGAACGGTTCTTTGGGAATTTCAGGCCACGATCGAGTGGGGCGCGATCTACCTGCCCCCGATCGCGAAGCGTCTTAACAAGCTTCTCCCCGGTGTCAATCTGACCAACGACAACGTGCACGGCGCGCTGTATGCCTGCGCATACGACCTTGCCGCCCATGGCGTTTCCCCTTGGTGCGACGTCTTCACCCCGAGCGAGATCGAGGCCTTCGAGTACGAGCTCGACCTCCTCATGGACGGCGCCTTCGGCTACAACCTCCCCGCGCCCATGGGCCCCGTCCTTGGCGGCCTCCTTGTGCAGAAGGTCGTCGAGCGCTTCACGAACTCGACTGGGGACGCGAAGCCTATCTACCTCGAGTTCGGTCACGACACGACGATCGACCTCGCGATGACCGCGCTCGGGCTCGCGAAGGACACGCCGCCGCTCTCCGCCAAGGGCCCCGTGCCGCCCAAGCGCAAGTGGCGCACGTCGTACCAAGTGCAGTTCGCGGAGCAGATGGTGTGGGAGAAGTTCTCGTGCACCAAGTCGTTCAGCGGCCCCCAGGTGCGCCTTG
>VJXU01000183.1:0-32240 GCA_008694245.1 Ganoderma sp. BRIUMSc
CCCGAGCGCTCCGCGCGGTTCCTCGAGCTCCTGCGGCGCGACGCTGCGCGCTGGGAGGACGTGTTCTGGCTCGAGCGGCGGAGGCAGCTGCAGGGGGATGTGGAGATGATGGACGTGGATGCGGAGGACGCCACCATGACTGCCATGCCATTGCCACTGCTAGGCGACGAGCGTGACTCGCTTGGAGTCGGAGAATCGATGACGGCGACGGCCATAGCATGGGGCGGGCTCTGGGACGGCGTGAACTTGCAGGAGGACTCGGACAGCGGCGAAGAGGATGTGGATGAGGGGCATGCCGCAGAGGGGACTGCGTCAATCTTTGGGCCCGGGTCGCTGGGGAAGGGAAAGTCTGGCAAGAGCGCGGAGCCGCGGGAGCCGGATGATATTAGCGCATTGGAGGCTTTGTGCGAGGACCTCAGGCAGTTCGACTTGCTTGCGAGCCCGTACGAGCCGTACTGGGAGAGGCGATGGCGGGAGTTTGAGGAGGCCGCGGTTGCGGGGTTGTTTGACAGTCCGGACTTCGTGTGTCCGCAATGTCGTTCCGCTATCTGATCTGCAGTTGAAGGTGAGTAGTCCGACCGTGACGGCATACATGATCATCCAAGCAGGTTTCTGGTTCGTCTTGTACCCGGAGTCCTTGTGCTGATGCCTGGCTACACAGGTTATTTCCTCCGCTTGTGCTGGGGGTCGTTTTGCTGTCCTGCTATCGAAAGGTTTCCTTGCACTGGTTCTGCTTCTCCGCTTCTCCGCACGCTCTTCGCATTGCTCTGCTGCCTCTGGTCGGATGTCATCTTCCCTTCCTGCATTGTATTTAGTACGGATGTTCACGACCGCCAAATGTACCCACTAGCATGTATCATATCCACAGCTCACCACTCCCCACGTCTTCTCGAGAACGCTTAGTTCCCAACATAGTACACACGGTTCTCGTTCAGTTGGTCCAATCACGAGTCTTCATTGCACCCAATGCTCAACTACATATGGTATCAAATGAGCGCGAAGCGATGGTCGGGACGGACTTGCCTCGAGGCGAGTCCGTCCGTAAGGTATCTGCCAGTGCTGAGACACGAGGACCCCACCATAGAGCCAGCACTACCGTACGTGCTCCAAGTAGCCCTCGCGTTCCACACCGAGTCCCGGGCCCCCAGTCCTGCTGACGCGAGGGGGGAGGGCTCTCGCCAGCCTGGGGCCCCGGTTCCGAATCGGGTATATAGTCCTCCCCACTCAGAGTCATAGAGTGTGGGGGATCAGAGCATGAGCTGGCCGACGGGCGAGGGGCGGCCGTTCTCGTTGAAGAGGCAGGAGCCCGTGCCGACGAACTTGGCGCCGGCACCGTCGTTGGCCGAGAAGAGCGAGGGCTTGGTCGCGACGAAGGGGAAGTAGAGGTGCACGAAGCTTTGGGAGTCGAGGAACTTGAACGCCTGCTTGAAGAAGCTCATCCTGCGCGCGAGAGAGAGAGGTCAAGTAAGCCTGGAATGCAGATGCACGACTCGGAGAGAGAGAAAGAGAAGACGTACTGCGCAGCCTGGCCACCGGAGGGGTTCTGGAGGGCGAACTCGGTGATGACGATCTGCTTCGACTGCGAACGCAAGGCATGTCAGTCAGGCTGCATGGGCCCTTGAAGGGCGTTGCAAACGGAGTGGCGCAGGCACGTACGGGGAACTTCTTGTGCACGCTGTTGACGTAGCTCTGGAACTCGGCGAAGCTGCGGCCGTACCAGTGGAGGTTGATGTAGTCGAACTTGCAGCCGCCGCCGCACGACTTGATCATCTGGCTGAGCCAGTCGACGCCCTGGTTCTTGCTCGTGCTCGACGTGATCGCGGGGAGCGCCTTCTTGGTCGGCAGCGAGTTGATGTGCTGCTTGTACCAGGACGCGGCCTGGGAGGGCGAGATGCCGTTGATGTCGGGCTCGTTCAGCGTGAACACAGCTACGAGGACGAGGGGGAAGGGAAGGAGAGCCGTCGTCAGCCATCATGCGGGGACTTCGAAGACGAGGACGGGAAGTGGGACGTACTGTTCCACTTCTGCTGCTTCTGGCGCGCGGCGAGCTGGTTGATTGGGCTGGAGGTGCAGTCCAAGCAACGCTGCATGCCGATGAAGTTAAGACCGTGGACACCGCTCTTGGACGGAGGCGCGTAGGTCTCGTAGTCGTAGCTGTGACATGCAAGTCAGCACCCGCATGGCCGTGGTGCAAAGGCGACGCTGGACCTACATGGCAACGACTTGGTGTTTGCTGTTCGTGAAGGCAGATACATCACTAGGGATTGTCAGCTAACGTGCGGAATGTAAAAACTTGTGGAATAGTTACAGAGGGCTGTTGTCTATAGGTTTGGTGAGTACATGCTCGTATGTGTTTGGAGGAGGTTGCAGACTTACAGTAGGGCCAGGTGAGACCACGCTTGCCTGCCTGTGCGACGGCAGAGAAGAGGGCAACGGCAGCAAAGACAGACGGGAATGCGAGCATTGTGGCTGATAGGAGTTGAAGCAGAAAAAAGTGGGCGCAGCCCGAAAGAAAGTTGGAAGAAGAAAGGCGTGGAAGGGCGCAGCCCGTAAGAAAGTAAAGAAGAAGGCGAAAGAAGAAGAAAGAGGACGAGGGACATCCTACCGCCGTCTTGCCCTGTATATATACGAGTGCGGGTGAAAACATTCGGTGATGCAAACCATCCGGTCCTGAAACAGCCATGACGCAGCTCTGCAAGCGCCGCAGGTCTAACTCGAGTTTCGGCCGCTCGCGCACAGGAATGCGATTGATTGAACCAACGTACGAGACCATACGTACGTGTCTGTACACGCCTTGCTCCATTCCCTAGAGCCAGACCGACGCCGCCGCCCTGTTCTATCCCATAGAATGTCGCCACCTGATAAATTCACCACGGTCAGCACAGAAAGACTCTGCTAGGAAGACCGATGGCCGCCGTCTGGGACAGACGCGGCCACGCACTGCGATCATAGGACGCACTTGGCACCGGTGTCTCTGTAAGGAGGCGTTTTGCAGATCAGATGAAGGAGCGATGTGGCAGTGTGGCTACATATGCCCGTTGATGGGGCATTGTCGGGCTCACAAGGTGATCCATCCGAATCGGGAGGAGGAGCGACTCCCGCCCATTCCAATAATCATGCGGCAGACCTAGCCTTAATGTTGTCGCCTGTGGCGCAAATCAGAGTTTGACGTGCGGACGGTGCGCCAGGGGTCTCGCTCGTCCGCTCTGCACTTGTGGTAGGAGGCATAGCATCCTGTTGGGCGATACTGTACGCATATGTCAGTATGATTGCACAGTGGCAATGTACAACTATTCACCTGCGGCGACAGTGCTAGCGGCGGCGTGTTTCGACCGGAGACACTTGCGAAGGTGAGTGCTTCAGACTCCCTTCAGACTCGCGCTCCATTACAGACACAGCCATCGCTGACCCATGATCAGAGACCAGGCAATCATGACTTAACTACGACTCAACGATCGACAGTCCATCTTGCCCCGAGTCCGGAACCTAAACATGTATCCCAGTCGTTGGCAGGCGCGGCCCCGGGTGGCATCTGCATGTGTCACCAAACATATCCCGTCGCATGCCAAAGTACCTGGACCTGTCTATCACTGTAATCATCTGTGCTATCCACGGTTGGGCAGTGCGGGGTATACAGCCGGTTGATGGGTCGATGAGGGTTATGTACCGGAGGCAGAGAGAGGGAGGAGCCCAGTTCGGCCCGGATGCAAGGCGCAGTGATACGCTGATACCAACGCACCTCGTCATCAGCATCAACCAGACGGCCGTCTAAGTCCACTTTCAATCGAAAGGCTCGCCCTCAGTGGAGCCATTTGACGGAACCAAGCGGGGCAAGAGGAATTGGAACCTCGAGTAGGATAGAAAACGGTGAGGGCAAGCTTTGCACTGGCGTGCCTCGGCACAGCCTTGAGGTCGGGTCGCTAAGCGCCCAGCGGTGCTGCATGAAGCGCCCAATGCCTTGAAGACGGGGAGGCTCGACTTGAACTCAGGCACTTGAAGGGCCCGACTTGGAAGAAAAAAAGTATGTATATACTCCGCATCTTAGCTGGCTCGGAATGAGGCATGAGGAGCTTTCGGAAGAAGGGACGGACATGAACACACGCAGCACACGGCCAGCTGTGGAGGTGGACTCTCCGGATTGAACTGAGCCTGATGCTTTCATTAAAGGGGTATCCAACAACTACACTGCATGCACAGTATCCCATCCCAACGTAAAACAAATCCGATGAATCCGTAGTCTCCGTCGTTCCGCAAGAGTATGTAGCTTGAAACGCGACCCCAACGGGGGGCCGTGTGGGGCCGGCGCGGCGCCTCCATCCAACTTTAAGAAACTCGTCGCAGCACAGCATCTGTGCACGATCGCCGTCGGGGCCAACTCTCGCAAATGCGTGCAACGTAATGCAATGCATGCCTAGTACATGAGGTTGCCGACGGCGGACGGCTTGCCGTCGTCGGTGAACAGGCACGAGCCGGTGCCGACGAACGACACCGCGCCGGGGTCGTTCTTCTGGAGGAGCGAGGGCGATGTCGCGACGAAGGGGAAGTAGAGATCGACGAAGCTCTGCTTGTCCAGGTACGCGAACGCCTGTTTGTAGAAGTCCACCCTGTCGTAGAATCTGCGTAAGCACCAGGAGGACGATCGTTGGATGGCAGATCAGGACGTACTGCGCGCCCTGGCCGCCAGAGGGGTTCTGGAGGGCGAACTCGGTGATCACGATCTGTTTGTTCTGTTGTCCGCAAACCCAGTCAGCGAGCCGAGAACCGCGAAAACCGCGAATGGGGTGGACGTACGGGGAAGTGGGCGTGCGCCTGCTCGACATAGCTCTGGAACTCGCCGAAGTTGGGGCCGTACCAATGCAGGTTGATGTAGTCGAAGAAGCAGCCACCGCCGCACGAGCTGACCATCTGGTTCAGCCAGTCAAGGCCCTGGTTCGCGTTCGTGCTGGAGGTGATGGCCGGAAGTGCCTTCTTGATCTGCAGAGGGTTGATGTTCTGCTTGTACCAAGAAGCCGCCTGGCTGGGCGAGATGCCGTTGACGTCGGGTTCGTTCAATGTGAATACGGCTGGAAGTGGGTGGTTGTGAGTCGCGCAAGCGAAGAAAGAGAAGGAGTGTAAACTGACTGGCCCAGCCCTGCTGCTTCTGGCGGGTCGCAAGTTGGCTGATGGGGCTAGAGTCGCAGTCCAAGCAGCGCTGCATGCCAATGAAGCCAAGGCCGCCGGCTCCGTTCTTTGATGGTGGTGCGTACGTCTCGTAGTCATAACTGATAACGTCAGTGAGCATTTGAACGAACACCAGGAAGCGCGTTACTCGGCTTACATGGCGACGACCGAGCCCTTGCCGTTGTTGAATACTCCGGGGTCACTGCAAGGTCTCAAGTAAGTAACTTGACTGCAGCGGAGAATCCGTGGACATTTACAGAGCGCTGTTGTCTGATGTCATCTCAGTAAGCAAACGCTCTTCCGATTTCAGCGGAAAGCAGTCAACTTACAGAACGTCCATGTGAGGCCGCGCTTGCCAGCCTGAGCGGCGGCGGTGAAGAGCGCAAGCGCAGCGAAACCCGATGAGAAGGCGCGCATTGTTCAGCTGAGGAGTTGGAGGATGGGTGTCGTGAAAGGGCACAGCCCTGGACTGAACAAGAAGCTGAAAGGAAGGGGAAGGGCGCAGCCCTGGAAGAAAGCAAGCAGGCTGTCGAAGACCGGGGAGGACTTCGAGGAACATTTCGTGGGCAAGCCTACGCTGCATTTATACGAGGCGAGATGAGCGACTGCTGGCCTGCACTGGTGATGCGAACCATCGGTCGTCGACGCCCAGGATGCAGTGCCGGATACGCGCAGGATCAGTTCAAGTTTCGGCTGCCACTAGCGTAAATTTAACGTCAGTGATTTGACGTGGTCAGCAATGATTCGCGCCTACAGGTACAGTTCCTCGTCCTGATGATTCCGTCAATCGCGATCGGCCATGACTTAGCCTTCTGGTAAAGTCAAGTTTCTGATCAACGAGGACAAACAGACCGTTGAACCTCTTCAGTTGCCAAAAAAAGTGAGACCAACCTCAAAAGAGAGAATAGGGTCTACTCACCTCCCGAAGGATCTTCGCTGAAGCGCTGCAGTCTGAATCACTGCGCAGCTGCAGCTGGTTACCGCCCTTGACCCCCGGCGGAAGCTGCGTTCATCAGATGAAGCAGTGCATCGGCAGGCATCGGCGTGGTTGCACGTCGGAGTACTTGATGGCTTGTTGCTGAATTGTGCAATGAATCGGGGCCTATCGGGGCCCGGAAAAACACCGTTTCGTCGTCGGTGGGCCGACAATCATGCAAGGACATCCTTCCGTGCGCACATCATCCACACGATGCGCAGTGGGCTTCGGGATATCCTCCGACACTTTCTCTCATGCATACTCAACAAAACATGGTGCCCGAACGGGGCCCTACCCATAAGGAGGGCCACTGAAACCACAGCCTGAAGCTTGAAGACGGCTCCGGTGTTCCGTCGGGACTGGAGAAACCTGTGGAACCTGTGCATTGTGCTCAAACGTGAACGCACCATCCTGGTGGCAGCATTCTCTTTGCTTTCGTGGCAGAATCCCACACATGTCTTCCGTTGTTCGCGATTCGATCACTTAGAATATATGCAGTGAGATGCACTTGTCGGATTGCTGTATTGGACGGAATGGTATGTCCAGAAGGTCAGGTCGAGTCCGCCCCACCGGCAAGCGCAGTGAAGATCCGTACCTCGTGCCGATCACCAGTCCCTCTTCGATAGCGAACGCGGTTCAAATGTCGGGATTTCAGGTGTTCATAATGTTCCGAGCATGGCCAAAGAGATGTTGAGGTCAGTGAAGGTGAAGCAAAAGAGACCTGAAAGAGACATGATCCACCGAGCAACCGCAAGCGAGGCGCCCTGGCCGGCGGATCGAACCGAACCGATTCAGAACCTCAAAGTTACCGCCCTCCAATGAGAGGATCCCAGACGGTTCAACTCAGATTCAACCCTCCTAACAAAGTTCTCCTCCCGTCCCTTGCCATAGACCTTCACGGCCTATGTACTAGCGAGACCAACATTCGAGACCATGTCTCTGCAAATTCGCTCATATTTTGAACCAAGCTTGGGAAGGGGGACCCAAATTCATAGAAAAACAATGCTTTAAGCTTCAGAGCATGGATTCGCCGGACTTGGCCAGAGCGATTTGACCCGGAAGCCGTATCTCCCTCTATGTCGACCCGGCCGTGATGTTGCATGCAGAATATATCGATTAGTCAGATACAATCGAAAAAGTTTCAGACGAAGGACAAAGGATCCGCGAAACAAACGATTTCGGGGAACAGTTCGTGGAGAATATACGACGCCGTCTTCCACGGGTGGGCACCATTCCCTTCATCGCTCAGCCGATTGAGATTGCTCTGCCGTATGCCCCTAGTACATGAGGTTGCCTACGGCGGACGGCTGGCCGGAGTTGGTGTACAAGCACGAGCCGGTGCCGACGAACGAGGCGGCCGCACCGTCGTTCTGTTGGAGGAGAGCAGGAGACGTCGCGACGAAGGGGAAGTAGAGCTGGATGAAGCTCTGCGAGTCGAGGTACGCGAAC
This sequence comes from Ganoderma sp. BRIUMSc, assembly GCA_008694245.1. Lineage (NCBI taxonomy): Eukaryota > Fungi > Basidiomycota > Agaricomycetes > Polyporales > Polyporaceae > Ganoderma > Ganoderma sp. BRIUMSc. Next base: position 7,586 of record VJXU01000183.1, read on the forward strand.
GCCTGCTTGAAGAAGGCGACCCTGTGGCGAGGTGAGTACGATGGACTCACATATGTGGACGGGGGAAACCAGAGGGGAGGACGTACTGGGCAGCCTGGCCCCCGGAGGGGTTCTGGAGGGCAAATTCGGTAATCACGATTTGGTAGTTCTGTAGTTGGAAGAGCAGTACTGAGTAAGCCAGCTGATGTTGATGATCGAGTGGGACTTACGGGGAACGTCGCGTGCGCCAGCTCGACGTAGCTCTGGAAGGTCGCGAAGTCGGGCCCGTACCAATGCAAGTTGATGTAGTCGAAGTAGCAGCCGCCACCGCAGGCGCTGACCATCTGCTGCAGCCAGCTAAGGCCCTGGCCCGAGCTCGAGCTGGAGGTGATGGCGGGGAGCGCCTTCTTGATGGCGAGGGGGTTGATGTATTGCTTGTACCAGGATGCGGCCTGGCTGGGGGAGATGCCGTTGACGTCGGGCTCGTTCAGCGAGAAGACGGCTGAAGGGGTTTGTGAGTTGTGGGGCCGAGGTCCATTGGCAACGATAACGGGAGACTTACTGGCCCAGCCCTGTTGTTGCTGGCGAGTGGCCAGTTGGCTGATAGGGCTAGAGTCGCAGTCCAAGCAACGCTGCATGCCGATGAAGCCGAGACCGCCATTGCCGTTGGTGGAAGGAGGCGCGTACGTCTCGTAGTCATAACTGTAGGGTCACGGTCAACATCTCAGCATACACGATGCGATGACAAGATGTGCAATATGACGCACATAGCAACGACCTCGCCGTCCCCGTTGTTGAAGACACCCGGGTCGCTGTAAAGAGTCAGTAATTGACTTAACTGCGGATAAACAGACGGTCTTTACAGAGGGCTGTTGACTATGGGCAAAGTGGTCAGTACATCTCTATACGGGGTGGAGCGGCATGCAAGGACTTACACCACGGCCAGGTGAGACCACGCTTGCCGGCCTGAGCAGCGGCCGTGAAAAGGGCAAGTGCAGCGAAGGCGGATGAGAAGGCACGCATTGTCGAATCGAACTGTCCTTGGAGAGGATGTCGAACATGCTCGGAGCACTGGCTGCATTTATACGGGGGGGCAGGTGAGCGACTATACGCGAAAGGGATGTAGATCACTTGCCTGGGATACACCCACGGTACGATGCGGAGCGCGTGCAGGATCTGGTCATGATTCGGGCCCCTACGAGAAGCCGGTGATGTGATTCATTCTACGGTGGTCCGCGCCTGTGGACCTTTGTAGCAATTGCTGCGGTCCTGGCCGACAGCCCTCGGTCCTCTCAAAGGCCCAGCCTTGTAGAGCCGGTCCCGAGGGAGAGGCGAACTGCGGCAAAAGGGGGTCAGCATGCACTTCTGCAGCTGAGCACTGACGTATGTGGTAGTCACCACACCTGACTCCTGCCTGCAGTACGGCAATGATCAGATGGAGAAGCAGCGGGCAAGGTGGTTACGTCGGTCGCCCTGATGGCGTTTGCTGAAGCCACAAGGCAGCTGTCCAATCGGGTGATAGGCGGTCGGGCAGCGGCATCTACCCACGCAGCTGCACGGGCCAGCAGACCGCTAACCGAATGCGAACGGATGACCTCGAAGATACGGTTCAAGGGTGACAGCATCCACCGAGCAAGCGGAAGCTCGAGCGTTAGGATACACGCCATTCAGCGCCGCATATCGTGCCCACGCATCGTCATGAGGATTTACACCAACGTTTGGACTGGAGGAAGCGCCATCTTCACTGACGGACCGACGCTGAAATTGTAGCTGGAAGACAGGTACTCCGGGGGGCCGATGCATCTGCGCTTCCCACACCCTCGCACGCGGACGGCGGTGGCCAGAACGCTCCTGCTGTCAATACGCGAATGAGCCACCGTCGTCGAGCCGCGTATGATCAGTGTGCAATGCGCCGGCAGGGCCATGTCCAGTCCATCCTGGGCGTGTCATGAACCGTCCTGGCTCCGACTGCTGTTGGTCGTGCATCATGATCTTCGACTGGCAAGCCACCGATGACGTGTTTATCTCCGAAGACGGGATTCGATCGATGCACTCACAGATTATTGGCACTTTGTCGGCATTTATGCGCCGCGAGGTGCAATCTGCCAAATTTCGCTGACTAGAATCCGGGGTTGCGCCTGGCCGCGGACTAGAGCTTGATGCCCCGGAGCTCGTTCGGACTGTGAGTAGGCTTCGTTTGTGTGATGAACGCCGCTCAACGTACCAGTTCACTCCTATTTGGGGACAAAACATGACATTCTTGGTGAGAGAGATGCGAGAACGAACGTCAAGCTTCGAGCGGTCGCGAACTTGTTGTGGCGGGGCGTTCCGTGACCACGAGGCACTCCCGGCCTCACTCGGCCTACCCAAACCGGACACGGCCGACGCCCGTTACGCCCGTTAACTTGATAATTGCTAACAGAGTCCGAGCTGGCTCGACAGTCAGCGGACCAAGGCGAAGTCGAGAATGAGGTAGAAGAATCCGATGGGACCACAAGGAAATGGCCCTCGTAAGAATACCCAAGACTTGAGCATCGAGGTCGTTTCCGATATTCCTGTCTGGAGCCATGGGCGCATGTCGCGCATATGCCCGTCGAGCATCCGATCATCTGCGTCTTAGGCGCGAGCGTGAACGTCTGACCATGCCGGTCATATGTTTGCCACAGTGAGCTACGGCGATTAACACCGTCTTGACCAGACAGTCAAGCGCGATCCTCAGTGAGCATCAATGATACGAGGGTTTGATTTGTTCCGGCGACTCGCCACCTAACGCCGCAAACCGAACACGTCCTCGTAAAACGCAATCTCCTTCTCGAGCGCTGCACGGATGTTCTCCTCCCTCCGCCATCCGTGGCCTTCTCCCTGGAACACGGTGTACTCGACGCGCCCGCCGCGCTTTCGGATGGTCTCGACGATGCCCTCCGCCTGGTTCGGAGGTACGACAGCGTCTTCGGAGCCTTGCAGCACCTGCAGAAAAGACGTGCATTCAGTTAGTGCCAGCGAGCCGCTGTGCCACCACTCCCGAAAGAGAACGTACCAAGAGAGGCGACTTGATCTTGTCGGCGAGGAAGACCGGCGAGCGCTCCTTGTAGACGTCCGGAACCTGCTCTGGCGTCCCTCCGACGAGTTTGAATAGGTATTGGCTCTCGAACTTGTGCGTAAACTCGGCCAGCTTGAAGAAGTCGGAGATGCCGTACGACGAAGTCCCAGCTGCGAATGCATCCGGGTACGAACACAGCGTCTTCAGCACGGTGTAACCGCCCGCAGAGCCGCCAGTGATGGCTGTGCGCTGGGGGTCGACGAGGGAGTATGGTGCCGAAGAAAGCTGCTTGACGGCGACGACCGCGTCGTGGACATCGGCAACCCCCCACTGACCTTCCAGCCGTTTTCTGTGGCGTCGCCCGGTCAGTTCATTGTGTTAGGCTTTGTTTTGGGGGTGGCATCTCACGTGTATTTGCGCCCGTAACCACTGCTCCCGCCGTAGTTCACGTCCACCCTAATTGAAAGCAAGAAGGCCGGTGTTACAGCTAGAAGCGTCACTGGAGAACATCAACACACCATGCCCATCCGCGGGTAGTGTAAAACAGCCGCTTGTAGCTTAGTCCTTGGGGGGTCCGACTTGTCGGCCCACCGTGGATGTAGAAGATTGCAGGCGGTCTCTCGCCTTCGGGTGCCGTGAAGTCGGGGTTTGCAGGCGGGTAGAAGATGACATGGGACGGTTCACCTGTCTCCGCATCCTGGAGCGCGAAAGACTGTGGCGCCGGGACATACGTCCGCGCGAACGGCAGCTCGCCTTTGTCCGACCCGGATCCAATGGGAGTGAACTTCGGCTTGGCATAGTCCTTGATGGTACACAGGACGGTCTGCTCCTCCCCATCGTTGCGGGAGCCTTGGAAGACGACCGCCTCGTGGGTCACGCGGACCATGGAGGTGACATGCACGTACGGGCACTCCAGCTCCTCGAGTGCACCATGGAGGAGGCTGACGAGGTACAAGACATTCCGGCCCTCTTTCAAGGCGGTAAATAGGGCGTATTTGCCGTCGCTGTCAAGGGGTGTGCCGAAGCTGAAGCTGAGTTGCCAGCCCGGCTCTGCGAAGTCTTCATCAACGGGCTTAGGGAGGACCGCAGACGCTTCGCCAGCAGACACCGAGTATTTCCAAGGGTTCCAGTAGCCATGCTTGTCCGAGACGAAGAGCAGGACATCGCTTGAAGCCCACGAAGGGTTAATTGCACTGATCTCGATCGGCTTCCCTGCAACGGTCTTCGGCTTCGCGACCTTGATGGAGGAGGTATCGGCATGAACTTCTGCAACGTTGATTTCACAGCCCTCCCAGCTCATATCGGGGTGGAACCACTGCTGCCAGGCAATGTGCGCACCATCCGGCGAGAAGCGCGGATTGGAGTAGAAGTCCGCACCGGAGACAAGAGGCGATATCGTCTTCTCCCCGGAGTTGATCACGATGAGCGTGTTGACCACGTCCGCCGGCTGTGGTTTGGTGTGGTCTTCAAGGATCGCAACGAGCAGGTGTGTCTGTTTGGGGTGAACTGCGAACTGTGCGAAGCGATGGTTCTTGTTCTCTACGAGAAGAGCCCGGGACAAGTTTCATCCCTCCGCGGACCGGAATTGGAAGGAAGGGAATGAAAGTGGACATACCAGGTGTAATCGCCACAGGGTCCTCGCCTTCCTTCTTTCTGTATACGCGACCGTCTTTGAAGTGGGAGAAATAGATGATGCCATTATACGCGATCGCGGAAGCCCCGCCGTACTGAATACTACTAATCAGTTGCCTGGTGAGTGGACGCGAAAGAGCATAATACGCACCTCGTGCACTCCAGTTCGCGCATTCCACTCCTTTCCTACCACGTCCTCGCCCTTCTCCGTGTCTACGATGGCATTGCGGCCTGCCTCTGCTGGTCTCTTCTCGATATGATAGATCGTCGATGCGATCGGATCGACGAAGAGTTCAGAGACTGCGCTGCTCTGTTTCGTGGAGTTATCATGGCGAGGACCTTTTCGATCACTCTAGAATAACGCACGCTCTTCAACACCACATCGGGCGTAATGGGGGACATCCAAGTGCCATAAGGCGCTGTAGTTTTCGTCATGGTAGTGGTCGAGGAGAAAGCCCGAACACCTAGCGCCCAAGGTCCTGGGCGCTGTTGAAGATGGCTTCGGGGATACCCTGCCTTGGGTATGAACGGCGAACTTGGTGAACGGTCCGCATGCGAGATGTGAGGCGAGGAGGGAGCGAAAGTGGCAGAGCATGGATTACTTCATGTGCAAGTAAGATATCTATTGAGGGCCTAAAAACCGATGCATCATCCTCTCACCGCAGCAGCGGCCCCTTCCGCCCTCCCATCTTCTCGCAGACTTCCAGCGCATGCTCGTGGAATCCGGCGTGGAGACCTTGCATGGTGCCTTCTACACACAGGTGAGGGAGGAGGCGAGTATGGAAGAGACGATGTGCGACAGCTCCACCCTACAGTCGCGCGAGATCGCTTAAGTGGAGTTCTAGGACACGACTAAAGAAGACACATACGAATTGATGGAAGACACCGCCCACTACAGCCTCGACCGTTGTCCCGTGCACCTTGTACATACCGATGCTACGCGCATTGTCGGCCTTCACATCAGTGAATGGGGTCGGAACATCATCATCCGGACCGAGAGGCCTTGACAGACTGCCAACGTTCATTGGCTTCCATTTGGTGACCTTGCCGAGTTCCCATTTAGGTGCGACGAGTTCTCCGAGGGTGTACGTGTTGAGAGCGTGCGAGATGAACTTCTCGAAGTCATGGTCGGGTCGCAAAGCGGGTGACGAGTGGATGAACATGAGCAGGTAGGATTGCAAAACGCGTCGTCCTGCACGCGTATAAGCATATCAATGATGCAGGAGGAGGAATACGAGGGACCACGGAATGTTTTACGCGCATACACTCACCTACAAAGCTCAGGCGAGCGTTGTGACGACGGGTAGCGTCCGGGTGACTTGCATGGGTCAATATTCGAGAAGCGAGTTCCGGTGGAAATTGCAAGGGAGAAAACATGTGGTTCAGGTGCTGTACGAGAACATCGTCTTGTTTATTCCACTGCTCCGTTGACCTGCGAGGTAGAAGTTCGGGCCTCGGAGTGATTTGCTTTGGATCCACCTGTGCCTGCGTCATTTGGGTGGACATTGGCCGCGACGCATATCTTGTGGCTACCGCCCTCTGTGAGGCCTTGTACCCAAAGAACGTGAACGAGGACGCACCAATGGGTATTGACACCCGCCTGCGACAGCTGGCCGCCCTACGCAGAGCCAGCGCGCATTCCCAGCTTTTAGACATAGAGAGTCTGGAGTGGCCAGCTCTGGAGTTTTTGAACAGCCTAAACCGTAAGCGTGTAGGTCAACGACGACAACCGCGAAGACAGCGACAAGGAGGATGATGGCGGTGAGCTGAAGGCCGCTGGGCGGCGGCTGCTCCGTCGTTGACCGCCGTCTCGTTTAAGCGAAAAATCCAATTAATTATTTAAGGCAGTTATCTCTCCAAACTCTGAGATAATGTCCTCGTACCCAACCTCAGCCTGCCCTGGGACTCCCGTCCCCCCTGTCATCCTTCAAAGCGACCTCCATATTCCACGCAGTGCACAGTGCTTGTAACGCAGATTCGTCCTCTATGTCTTTCGTCGTTGGAGCCGCTTCCGGGGCCCTGGTGGCTGGTGGTGTACGTCCCGGACCCCAAGTTCTCTCGCTGGTAACCATTGTTGTAACTCATATCTCACCCAGGTGTACTATGGCTTCTCTGCGATGATGCAAACAAGGTGAGGGGAAGTTGACTCGGACGCAAAATGTTATACTGAGCGCGTACAGAACGCAGCAACATCGGACTGAGTGCGCATACATGCTGTCGCCCTGGCTCACAACCTCATCCTCATGTTGCTATGCAGTTTGCACCATTTATCTGAACGTCTGGTGAACGCGGGCGCGGATATTCCGGCACCGATACCCGCGTCCCAGCGTATCCCCGACCGAACATTCGTCTCGACCCTGCAGAGCCGGTGGAATTCTCAGATAGAGGCCCTCTTCCGTGGTGCAGGAGACCTGGACCGACAAGTGGTTGAGTGGGGGCGGAAGACATTGTACGGTGGGGAGGCTAGCCGGACGAAGCCAGAGTAAAGCGTGGTGATATCTCTTTCATGCCATGCTTCCTTTCGCTTTCTGGCCGTTTGAATATAGATGCTGGATACATGGCTAGCGAGTCTCGGTGAAGATCGGTGCTATACCAGCCAAGGTGAATTTGGTGTGTTTTGGTGGTAAGCCCCATAACACGCTCTCTCTCTCTCTGCATTCTCCTTCGCAATTCGCAGACTCCGATATGATCCGCTCAAATCGTCGACCTCCGCCCCATACCTGCCCTCCACCGGGTGGGTGGTGGGTGCTGCTCTGTATTGCCAACGTATTCGAACCCTCGGGCTCGGGGATGAGACTCGGGATGCGAGTAAGTGAGCCGAGCGAATTTTTGTCATCCGTTCCCAAAAATCGTACAATCCGAATTACGCACTCCCAGGCGGAGGACTCGTGTATGAGCGTATCCATGCCAGGTGACAAGAGACTACAGTTACGCCCATTCACCGTTCTGAGACCAAGTTCGTAAAGCTAATCAAGAGGGGTCAAGCCCAGCAGGACATTCCAAAGGAATATTGTTCCGATGGGTACGCATACGGCCAGGTTCCTGATGACGGTTGGTCAATTCTTTCAAAGCTCTTTCCCACCACCCCTGCTGGGCTACAGGGCGAGCTTCAGTTGGGGCGTCACCATCTCGCTTCGGCCACCCAGTAGTCAGCCACAACATGCTCCTCGTGTCGCCGGAAGGGCATTTCGGGACTTGGGCTAGACTGTACCCGTGAGTTTCGGTCACTGTCGAACCTTTCTCGGACTGATCGAGCAGCCATCCTCATCCAGCCACTTCTCGTCACACGCATGTTCCAATACTATAAAATAGGTGATGCCCTCCGCTCTCCTTCTGCAAGTTCGGCATTCGTCCCTCACTCTGCCTGCTTGGTTGTCGCTGTCGTCACTGCTATGCTCTCGTCCTCATTCCGCCTTCTCCTTGCAACCGTCTCAGTCGCTACCGCCGCGTATGGGTGGTTTCCCGGTCAGGATGCTCCCGGCCTCGTGCGGAAGATGACCTCCCGTAGCGAAGCACCCCCGTTCACCTTCGACATGAATACCGGTTTTCGGGTTCAGGAGCACACTGCTGACAAGGATGCCGCCGCCGTCGAGTACACCTCAGACAATGGCTCTCCCTATCCCCACCCCTATCAGTACCAGCGGATCGGGGACAACGGTCAGTTGTGCACACGATTAGGTATTTCAGGGTTGTGGGCTGATAAAATGTTGTTCTAGGTCCACTCTTACTCCAGGACACTCATTTGCTAGAGTTATTCGGATCCTTCGACCGCGAGCGTATCCCTGAACGCGTGGTTCATGCGCGCGGCGGTACGTGCACGGGCCCCTGCATTGGAGAGACCGTGGATAATAACGTCATCCACAGCCGGTGCCCATGGGTACTTCGAAGTTACCAATGCCGAGTTTGCGAAGAACTACACAATGATGTAGGAATTGAACCTCGTACACGCTTTATCAGACGTTCACTTCCGACCGTTTCCAGGGACATGCTGAGTGAGAACGGCCTCAGGACGCCCATTACAAGTGAGACTTCCAGTCTACCACTGCGTCGGTGAGCGCATCTCTGACGTCTTTTACTCTTAGTGCGGTTCAGCACTGTGGGTGGTGAGTCTGGTTCTCCTGACGAAGCCCGCGATCCCCGTGGCTTCGCTGTCAAGTAAGTTTTGCGTGTGTATGCAGGTGGCGGATCATCCTTCAGCTTCTTGAACAACATGTGTAGGTTCAGGACTCGTAAGGGTATCCTTGACCTAGTGATGAACAGTGAGGAAGCCTGGCATCCATATGCTGTACCTCAAACGCTGAGAAACTAACAGATACGCCGGTGTTTTTCATCCGGGATCCCACCAAGTTCCCCCCCTTCATCCATGTTAGTCGCGTTGCCGACTTGACACCACTACATATGGCTGAAGGAATTTTTCTAGACCCAGAAGCGTCACCCTGCGAGCCATCTGCGTGACAAAGAGTAAGTTCTGGTCCGCAAAGTTTCAAATTTGGGCTTCCACGGCTCACCTCATGTTATCCAGCATGTTTTGGGATTACCTTGGTTCCAACCCGGAATCACTCTACCAAGTCATGCGTCTCTTCTCTGACCTCGGAACGCCTTATGGTTTCCGTCATATGCACGCTTGGACTGGCCATACCTATCGGTGCGTTTTTCGACCATCGCGCCGGAGTGTAGACTAATGCACGATCGTCGCAGTTGGGTGAAACAGGACGGCTCATGGGTGTACGTGAAACTGTATGCGGAAACCATGCAGGGTGTCATGAACTTCACGAACACCGAGGCAACCGCCATCGCAGGTAAGATCTTGTGCGGTATTTTCGCCCAGGGACCATGGACCCACGACGGCTCCGATGTTTAGGCTCCAACCCGGACTTCGCGACCCAGGATCTCTACCAGTCAATTCAAAACGGCACTTACCCTGGCTGGACCATGTTCGCTCAGGTCCTCACTCCAGAACAGGCCGAGACCTTCAAGTACAACGTTCTCGACCTGACCAAGTGCGTAACAGTATTGGGTTCTTCTTTCTATGACCGCGGCACCGACGTTGCGTAGGGACTGGGGCTTTGATGATGTCCCCCCGACTGAGATCGGGAAATTCTATCTTACGCAAAACCCTGAGAAGTAAGCTAAGAAGCGTTGTTGTCTCAATTCGTCTGCTGATAATCGACTACAGCTACTTCGCGGAGATAGAACAGGCCGCCTTCACCCCCTCTCACACCGTTGATGGTTGGGCGCCCTCCGCGGACCCCGTCCTCCAGGCTCGACTTTTCGCTTACTCAGGTGCGTCGCCTCCTTCCCAGTGCACTCCGAGACCAGTTCCCTCATATCAGTAACCATATCTTACTAGACACTCAGCGCTATCGCCTGGGTGTCAACCACATGGTAAGGTTTCTGAACAGCTTTGCTCAACACTCTCTTCTCGCTGACCGCATCCCGGTAAACTCAGCAAATCCCGGTGAATGCACCCGTCGACCCGGTCGCTAATTTCCAGCGCGACGGTTCCATGAACGTCAACGGCAACCAGGGATCGCGCCCGAACTATCTGTCCACATTGCAGAAGATCGAGCTTCCCCCGCGCCCATACGTCGACGACACGCACCAGCAGTGGACCGTGAGTCTTCCCCGAGCTCGAACGACCCATTCCCTCAGTCTGACGCTATCTGACGGCAGGGTGGAGCGGTAGCGAGCCTTTCCGCGGTGACCGAAATCGACTTCGACTGGCCACGCCGCTTCTGGAACAGCCTCTCTGCCCAGGACCAGCAGAACCTCATTGAGTGCGTGCCCCCTCTACGCTACTACCTGCAATGTCTCCTCACATGAAGTTCCCCTACTCGTGGTGTTCGCAGCAACGTCGTGGGGCACCTCGGAGCTGCGCCGACGGAAAGTGTCCGCCAGCGCATGGCGTCGCTCTTCTACCATGCCAACGCGACCCTAGGCCAGGCCATTGCTAACGGCGTCGGCGTCACTGTTACGAACTTGATGTTCCCAGATGGGCCGACGTGGTTCAACACTACCAGGGACACGCAGAACTCTACGTTAGATTACTAAGGGCTGGCTTCTGTCGGGGATGTTCGTGTAGCCATTCCTGGTTTTGCTTTCCTCGGGGGTTATTGTTATCAGTTGCCACGTCGGTTGAAGTTCCTGAACGCATGTTTTGACCCAGCTCGTATTGCTTACTATGCGTACGGATTGTTGTTAGGCTTTACTTGATTGTTACCGGTGTGGAACATGGTTAATTTGCTGTTGAGCTAGACTTACCTGGTCTCAAGCGGCCAGCTTCGAGCCGGGGCTTCAAATTTTCAAAGGCTAAGCAACAGAGCTTTGTAGACCTGCTACCGTAATGGATGGAACGAATATGCAACACGTTTGCACGGCCCAGCCGCAGGAAGGTCGGGTTGAGGCTGGGGCAGCCCTTCAAAAGATCATAGCATGAATGGGAACCAATGCGATACATGTGGCTTCGGTGGTGTACACAGCGTGCATATGATACAATGCGGTGTCTAGACGTATGCATACAGCGTATACAAGGCATGGCGTACGGCCCTTCAGCCGGTCTTGTTTTTGCTCCTCTTCCCGACCTGAGCCTGGAACCCGGTCTTGATTGTGTTGACGGAGCGCCGGGATCCACACGACTCGCATGACATGAAGAATATACGGTTTTCTTTGGTGAGGAGGGTGTCTGGCGACTTGCATGTCTTGCAAGTGACGTATTCGACTGAAATAAGTGAGGGTTAGCAGTCGACACAGGAGTCACAATGCGAATAGAAGAGCTCGAGAGACGTACCGATGTATCGACGAAGAACGTGTTCGACTTGCTTCTGCTGGAAACGACCCTTGATGACAAGGCGACCCGAACCGTCGACGGATCCGGTGGTACCCATCTCAGCGAACATGTATTGAATGACGTGCTCCGGCTGCCTGTGCATACGTTTGCAGATATCGGAGACGTTGGCGAAAATGGTCTTCTTGTTGCCTTCACGCATGATCTGCGGTGGTGCGATAGTGTAACGCCTGCCGGCGGATGTGAGGAGAGCGGGGTTGGATGCGTGAAGTTGGCCATAAAACCGGTGAAGAAGCTGGGACAAGGAATAATGAGCTTATGCACAAAATCGTCGGAAGGTGTAAGACAGACAAACTTACCTCATCGTAGGTGTAATCGCGGTCGCTCTTCAACCATGCCTCGTTGCCGGAATCAAGGCTCACGCCGTCGCCGCCACGGGCGAAGGGATCATCTCCCAGCTCGGCCTCATCAACCTCTGGCACCTGGTTCTCCTCCCCACCCTCATCGTCGTCTGCATCCTTCGCCTTGGATTGGTTCAGCTCTTTCTCAAATGCCTCTAGATCAAGAGCCGCTTTCTTTGACGATTTCTTCTTCTTTTTCTTGAGATCCGAGAAATCGAGGTCCTCCGAGGCGGCCGCTCCGATGGGGGTGGAGGTACCAGATCCTTCGGCTTCCTACCGTCGAGAAATATGTCAGCACTGTCGAGGCTTATATGCAATGGGAATATATGCACGAGGTCGAGAGGAATTTCCTTCTTCTTTTTCTTCTTCTTCAAGTCCCCGAACATCGCCTTGAAGTCATCGTCCTCCTTCTTCCCCCCTTCGTCCAGTCCCTCCCCTTTGATCCCATTCTGTTTCATCTGCTCGTGCATCGTCGTCGGCCCCATATCAACAGCATCTCCGCTCGCGGTGACATTGTCGATCTCGGCGGGGGCAGGGGTAGTGGGATCTGCGTCGGCCCCGAGAGGGTCCTCGGAGAACGCAACGGTCTTCTTTTTGCGCTTCTTGAGCGAAGGGTCAAACAAAGGCTCCTCAGACATCGCAGGAATGCAGCAAGCAATAGATCGAGAGTGCGAAGGGCGGAGGCGACGATGAGCTCAGTGGGGATCTTGATGAGAGTGCGATGACTCTGTGGTACGCGAGGCTTTGAGCTCCGCTTGAATGTCTCAGCGTGGCTTCCCGCACGTTCCGAGGATGTTATCAACTCCGCTTAAACCCGCGTCCCGATTCCGCCTATTCCCGAAGTCGACGTCGACAGCGCGGACAACGTCCTCCACCACTCCTTCATCTTCTCACTCCCTACTATGCTCGCTCGGCGTACGCTTGGTCGTATTGCGTCCCAGCCCACGGCACTGGGCGCGGCGCCTTCCCAGGCCCGCAACATGGCCACCCTTCGTGAGATTGAGCTTCGTCTCAAGTCCGTAAGGAACATTGAGAAGATCACGAAGGTATGTTTTCTCTTCGTAAATGCTGCAGGACATTCCATAACGCTCTTCGTGCCAACAGTCCATGAAAATGATTGCGTCGACAAAACTCGCGAAGGCGCAGCGCGCGATGCAGGCAGGCAAGGACTACGGCATTGCCAACAAAGGTGTGTAAACTCGTGTCTGCGACCAAGAGTACGACCCCAATGCCCCCACGTCTGCGTTTGCAGAAATCTTCTCGCATGCTGTCTCGGAGGATGCTGGCAAGCGCAAGCTTTTCATCGTCGTTTCGTCTGACAAGGGTCTGTGCGGTGGTATCCACTCCTCTGTGTCCAAGGCCACCCGTCGCGAGTTCGCGGAGAAGGGCAAGGTCGAGGAGGACTCACCCGTCATGGTCATCGGCGACAAGTCCAAGGCCCAGCTCTCCCGTGCGCTCCCCAAGAACCTCGTCATGACCTTCAACCAGATCGGCCGTGACATTCCGACATTCGCCGACGCTGCAGGTGTTGCGGACCTCATCCTCACCTCGGGGGCCAAGTACGATACCATCGCCATCGTCTACAACCGCTTTGTCTCTGCAATCTCGTATGAGCCTGCTATCGTGGAGATTGAGCCCGAGACGCTCCTCAAGGAGTCGGGTAAGTTGCTGATGGGAGATGACGAATGAATACTTGCTCACTTTTCTTCAGCTGGCTTCAGGGCATACGAGATGGAGGACGACGTGACGAAGGACCTTTCCGAGTTCACCCTTGCGAATGCTATCTACGCCGCTCTTGTCGAGGCGCACGCTTGTGAACAGAGTGCTCGGTAAGTGTATGCGCTATGGATGTCCCAAACGGTGTACTGAACCGATCATAGTCGCAACGCCATGGACAACGCGTCGAAGAACGCGTCGGACATGATTAACCGTCTGACCATGCAGTACAACCGTGGTCGCCAGGCCGCTATCACGAACGAGCTGGTCGACATTATCACTGGTACGTCCCACCCATGTGCATTCAGCTTTCATCACTTCATGTCTGTCTTCCAGGTGCCAGTGCGCTCTGAGTGCGGTAATCGTAAGGGGTGTGGTAGATGTAGCGTACTTGGATGCAGGCTTCCACATGTCATCTTCGTACCATTCATTACAATAGTACCCAGCTTCTATCTCGCATTGCGCGTTGCTAGATGTATTTTGCAGTCTTTCGTACCTGAGATGTGCGCGTGCAGGATGGAATTGTTGATTCCGAATCGCCGGGCGGTCCCGCGGTGACGTGAGCGGCAGGCACTGCGCAGACTGGCTTCAATGCCCTCATACTCACCTTCGCCACTACCACCATCCTCCACAACGGCGCGGCCCCCTCATTGGGTTCTGCCAATCTCTTTGCTTTCGTGAATAACCTCGTTCTCACGTCTGAGGCTATTCTTTCCGGCGCCCTCTCACGAATTTACGCCCGAGTTACTCCTACCCCGAACGGCCCACCGGCATCTTCTCCCTACCACCACCTCTGGACTCACTCAGGTCGCAACAATGTCTGCCCTATCGGCGCACAATTCGCCGATGATCTCCATCCCGAAGAAGACGACGGAAGAGGTGGACTGGACAGGTCCCATCCGTAATGCGATCGCGCACTCGTACGGCGAGGATCCGGACAATTATGCTACGGAATGTTCGAACCTTCAAAGGTGCAGACAGGATGCCGTCAAGGGAGCGGGAAGCGACATGACTGGTACGTCCATCCTATGTTCATGCACCAGAGGCTTGAACTTGCGAAGCTCCTTGTCCCGACCTTGTACCTTGCGATCATCGGCCACATACCCATACCACGATCGTTGTATCGTGATCGCATTACGAGCATGCCGTGAAGATGCACTATGTGCTCTCCAATTGTGGCTTCGCAAATGCAACCAACAGCGGCCAGGAGAGGAAGCGCGCCATCCTCCTGCTGGTGTGCTGAATGATCGCGATGTACACGGGATGGTCAAGTTGGCTCACAGACCCATGTCTCTGGTGTTGAAAGTGCAACTCAAACGCTAATGTGCTTCTAAAGCTAAGGATCTGCTTCACAAGTACTTCGGGCAGCTCGAGCTCCTCGAGTTACGATTTTCCGAGATCCGCGTCAACTTCCCCTGGCGCGACGCCTTCACGAACAAGCTTACGACGCAGACGTCCATCGCATACGAGAAGGCATCCATCATCTTCCAGATCGCCGCCACCCACTCCGCCATTGCCGCCTCGCAGAACCGGTCAGACCCCGAGGGTCTCAAACGCGCGTTCTACTACTTCCGCACGACGGCGGGCATGCTCACATACATCAACGACAACTTCCTTCATGCACCGTCGACCGACCTGAGCCGGGAGGTCATCAAGTTCCTCGTCGGGGTCATCCTAGGGCAGGCCACCGAGGTGTTCTTCGAGAAGTGCACGGACGAGAAGAAGGGCAACGCGCTTGTGGCGAAGATAGCGAGCCAGGCGGCATTCACATACACATCTTTAAGTGAGGAGGTGAAGGAGTTCATGGGGAAGGGTATCTTCGATAGGAATTGGGTCACCATTGTCCAGGTACGCTGCAGTCGCGCTACCAGATACAGAGCTGTAACTCGTTGTCCTGCAGACGAAAGCGAAGTACTTCACGTCAGTCGCGCAGTACTACCGCGGTCTTGCGGACAGCGTCGCTGGAAAGCACGGCGATGCACTCGTTCGCTTCACTGTCGCAGAGACGGCCGCTAAGGAAGCACACCGAACAGCATCCTCCTTTGCCTCTCTCTTCGTCACCCAAATGTCGCCAAACCTCCCACCAGATGCCGGGTCCGCGCTCCAGGAGCTGACGAAAGCCCACCTCGCCCTCATCACAGACAAGAAGAACGAGGCGCAGCGCGAGAATGACCTGATCTACAACGCGGTCCTCCCTTCTCCCGAGACCCTCCCCCAGATCGACAAGGCGACCGTCGCGACGCCTATCACCATACAAGAGGTGTATGCCTCGCCTGATGTTCAGAAGGTCATTGGCGTTGACCTATTCATCCGCCTCATCCCTCTCAGCGTCCACGAGAGCGCCAGTGTCTACTCCGAAGAGAAGGCGAAGCTCGTCCGTGGCGAAGTCGAGAAGGCTGACAACGCTGAAGTTGAGGTCAAGTCCGCTCTCGATGCCCTCGGCATCAAGCAGGGTTTGACACGCTACAGGGCCATCGCGGAAGGCGGCGTCGGCGGTGAGGCAGAGCTTCCTGTCGAAGTGCGTCGATGGAAGGAGGACATCGCGGTAATGGAGGAACGCGAGAGCGTCGACAGTATCATGGTGGAACTTACTCGGATGAAGGACGTCGTCCGGAGGGAGCTCGAGGGCGTGAGTCGCGATCTCGATGCAGAAAGCAGGGGGTGCGAGGCTATGCGCGTCAAGTACGACCACCTGTGGACTCAAGCCCCCTCTGCGGCCCTGACGAAGACTATCCGCCAAGACCTCAAAGCACACTTGTCAACGCTGGACGCCGCGGCGCAGTCGGACGAACAGGTTGTCAAGCTATGGGATTCGGTCAAGGGCGAGATTGCGCTGTTGCTGTCCCCGGAGATTGAGGATGTGTTTAGGGCGAGCACAGAGAAGGGCAGTGCTGGATCGGAGAACTTGTTGGATCTAGATATCGGAAGCGAGACCAGGGACGACGAAGAACTCAACAAGATCCGTCAGTTTGTGGATGAGATTGATGAGAGGCTCGGCCGCTTGAACAAGATTCAGCACGAGCGCGGACAGGTTCTGAAGGACCTTAAGGATAAGGTACGCTGGCTACCTAGCGTGTTGCTATGTCCTACTCATCCCCGTCCGTATATCCTCAGGTCCAAGAAGACGACGTGTCTCACCTGCTCCTGCTGAACAGGCGGAATACTGGTGTGGAGACTACGCTATTCGCTGGAGAGCTCGAGAAGTTCCGTCCGTACCAGCAACGTCTCGGCGCGACCGTGCATCATGAACAAGTCATACTTCAAGAGCTGGGCACCCTTTGGCGCGGTCTTCGGGATTTGGCTGGCCGTGGCCCGGGGGCCAAGAAGTGGGATGAGCGCGAGAAGCGCAAGAAGGACACCGTCCGCCGATTCTCTCGTGCTCGCGACGTATACATGGAAGTCCGTGATGGACTGGCGAAGGGACTTCAGTTCTACACCGAGTTGACTGAACTTGCCGCTGTGCTCAGGCGTAACGCGAACAAGTTCACATCAGAGCGCAACGTTGAACGTGAAGCGCTTGCTTCTCAAGCGGAGACCGAGAGGCGACTAGCGATTCCCAAGGCACCCTCGACCTCGACGCCCTCGTATGGAGGCAAACCGCCCGTCCCTCCGCCACCACCCAAACCTTCTACAGGATTAGAATCATCATTGGCATCGATGAGCCTCCACAGCGCCAATCCCTCAGTATCATCTCCTCCACCAGCGCGGCAGTGGACGTCGCCCCCTCAGGCCTCCCAACATTATGCACCACCAACCCCATCACAGTCTGCTCCCCCGTCGGCTCAGACATATCCCCCACCTCCACCGCCATCAGGCATCCAACCTTCAGCTCCGTATTTACCCTCGCCTCCTACTCAGCATCCCTCGCAGCCGTCCTACACGCCATCTGCCCCGCCTCATGACCCTTACGCCTCTCTCGGTATGTTTGGGAACACCAGCACGCCCTCACCGCCTCCTTCCCGCCCACCGCCTCCACCTCAGCAATCCTACACTTCTTACAGTCAGCATCAGCCTCAACGGCAGCAGTCATACCCTCCCCCACCTCCATCTCAGCCGCGATACGGGGCGTATCAGATGCCCCCGCCCCCACCTCCAGGTGGTTCGGCTTTCCCTCCACCACCGCCACCAGTCAATTACCAGTCGCAGTTCGGCACCTCTCCAGCGCCCCCGCCCCCGCCTCCACAGCAGCCGCCTGCGCAACAGCAGGGTCAGCCGTACTACTACCAGAACTACGGCCAACCGCAGCAAGGATCTCAGCAATACCAGTACTCTCAGGGTTACGGCCGATGATGCCTTGCCGAGGTCTTGTGTATGAGAGAAGTTGTTTCGGGGTTAGTCGTAGTTCCTCCATGATTCAGGGCGATGACTATGCACACTGAGATGTTGTACGTTTTTCGCCTCCCGACTTTTGTGCCAATGGGCTCCATATCAATCATTGTTGAACTAGACCTTCTATGGTTGTCCGATAGCGAGATACTGCTAAAACAGTTTCATGAGACGGCACTAGGGCATCTTTAGGCATTGCCATGAGGAGAAACGTCCGGCATGCGAATCGTGTTCATCATTTCCTCTACTCCTACAAGATACTGTTGATTATTAACCATGACACCAGACTGCTCCACCCGTCACAGCGTTTCGCAAGAATATAACGAGGTCGGAGGAGGAACGAAGTGTTCTTGAGAGGGATTGTCGCAGTACGTGAGTATCTCTACGCGCATGCTAGGGAAGTGTCCTAAGGGCTGCTGATAGAGCTTGTTAAAGTTTGAGATCAAACAAAGTGATTCCGTACCTGTGATCCTGGCAAAGAAACGACACAGAAGCTTAAGGGATTGGCTAAAACACGCGCCACCACTGTGAGTATTCGGACCAGCAGCCTGAAACTGTGCGCCCGACTCGTCGTATGGGACACTCACAGCAGCTACTTCAATGCCAACGGGCGGCCTCGGAGCAAGAGAGGAAGGAGGAGATCGGTGAAGAGATTTATCGAGGAACCGCTTCAATCTCCCATACAGGTTTGTCGAAGAGGATCGACATTCCCTGGGTTGTGAATGCTGCATAGATGGCGCTCGTCCCTGATCATCCCAGGTGAGCAATCGCGAGGTAGCATCAGAAGGCCGAACCTACACTAGGGGTAGAAACGCCAGGTTGATCTTGAGTGCGAGGTGCGTCGATGCCGTGGAACCGCGATGGACTAGCGGGGCCATTGGATTTCGGAAGGATCGCATCAGAGCTCATGCCTGAAATGCCCTCTGACGGCGAAAAAGGGTCAACAGAACTGCTCGCTATCGCCTCTGAGAGAAATGGGGCCGATGGAAGTGGGGTCAATGCCGGATTCATTGGATGGGAATGGTCCCATGGAGATGAGAGTCTGGTCTTCTCGTTTGGACTGGTGGAGCTTGAAGGAGGGTGGCCTTGGGTACCGGTGGTGTACGGAACTTGATTGTTCGCCGCAGTAGCTTTGATAGCCTCAATGATCTCCACCTTGCTCTGTTCCAAGTCGGAGCGCCATGCTAGACGAAGGCAGTTGAAGCATAGATGGGAGAAACGTATTGTATGGCTTACTTTCCGCCATGTTGCGAATAGTATCCTCATAAGCAATCCGGCACTGGCCAGCAGTATCGAATGCCTGCCGTTGCCCTGTCGAACTTAACGTCAGCCTAATTGAGCTACACCCTGACACAATACGAAACCCGCACCCTCTCTCACAGCCGCCAGAATCTCGTCCTTCGATACATGGTGAGCGTTTGTTTGGTTCGCCAAGGCCTGCGCGAGTATGTTTTGCCATGCCGCATTAAAGTTCATATGCCCTTCCGCCGCCGCGGCACGCGCCATCTTCTCTTCGTCGAGCCGCTGGCGCACCGCCGCCAGCTCATTCTGCAGTGATATGATCCAATTTCGCGCTTCCTGGTCTGGCACTTGTGCCGTGTTCACTGGCGCCACCGCTTCATGTCCAGGACCAAACAGTTCGCCGCGGTCGTGGGTGGTGGCCGCCAGCTGCACCTGATGCTCTGGGTGGACATCAGTACCGGTGGGAACACCGCGGAAACTTGACGGACCCGGTGGTGGGCCCGGCACTGGGCCGGGGGAGCCGGGCTCGGCTCGAATATCGCTGTCCATCTCCTCATCCTCATCCCTAGAGTTATATATTCGACGCTGTCTCTGTGAAGCCCCCCAGTCCTGGGTCTCACTCTCCGGGGGCGGGAATGAACGCATTCGCAATGAAACCGTAGGCTCCACCTCCCCTTCGTCTACCCATCTCGAATTAAGCTCGGACAGAGGTGGAGGCCTGGAGGGCTCATGCGCATTCTGCAGCGGATCCAATGATATCGTCAATCGCTGACAGAGCATTCGAAGTGAATGTATGAACTTACTAATACTTGGTCTCTACCCAAAGCCCCATTAGCACTCTCAGCGCTTGCATGTGCACCGAGGACAATGAAACGGGTGCCTGCGCCTCTAGGTGGTGGAACTCGGTCTGTGAAATGGGCATTGAGCAATGTGCCCGGACGTGACGTCGCCTCTGTGTCGATTGCGGGGCTCGTGGCAATCTGCGAAACGTGTTGCAAGGACATCTGAGCCAACGGGGCAAACAGAAGCGGGAGGAGGGAAGAACCCACCGACTGCATGGTAGACAAGTTGTTTGTCTGATTGGGAATACCAGTGGATGCACTGGGGGACGATGCAGCAGCTGGCGTATTGTCATTGACAACTTGTGGAGTGGGAGCGACTCCAGACGGTTGTATGTCCTCTGACCTCCCGGTCGGGGGACCAACACGGCCTCGCTCAAGGAGTCGTAACAAACTTTCTTGGACAACGTATAGCCACCACTCCGAGGGGCTTTCCAGACGGTCGACGAATGCTGATGGATGGCGTACGTCTCCCGAATGGCTCGCCGGGCTGTTGCCTCCCTCTGGCGCATGCGACATGTTGGCAACCTGTTGAGACAACTTGGAGTATTGGACTGGCCTATTCCTCTTGCGATAGTCTACGATGAGGTCTAGAAGTCACGTTTGAGGAAAAGAACAGGAAACAAGACCGGCAGTGATTAGGGTAACGGTAACAGGGATTGAAGTCGTGGGGATGGTAGCGGGATAGAAAAAAGGCACGCTCGGTGCCAAGGCAGGGCGATGGGACGTGGTAAGGACTGCCTTAAGGTAGGAGTCGGCCTGGAATGTGAATGGGAGGGATCTCGAGGATGGTTGGCCACTTACCTGGGAAAGAGTTTGGAGCCGGAGCCAGGGACGGTCAGAAGTCCCGGGTATATAAGCACAGATAACATGGGAGGCCCGTATGCAATATATGGTTTAATTGCTTCTGTTTCTGAAGGACTGGCTGCATGCCCGAACCTGCCTGTGCATACAGTATCACCGGTGCGGAACTTGAGGGCTTGAGGAATGACAGGCGGGTCGACAACATGCAGGATTGTGCCACCACGAGGAGGCAACACGTTGTCACGGATCTCGGCGAATCCTTACGGAGGTTGCAATGCAGTTAGCCAACAGAACAGAAGTTCGAAGCTCGTTGAAAGGTTCAGGACAACGTTCGCAGGCGCCTCCTGTGCGCGGCAGCCGGACGGCCGTCGGCAATTACACCTCGAATGCGCTCGTTGCTGGACTCCGTCGAAAGTTGAAATTGAAACGTTGCCGTCCGGTGACTAGTACTTCGAAACGCTCAGATATGAAGCCCGAGGTCTGATCTCGAGCTACTTAAACGGCTCCCAAGCCCTCAGCTCCGCAGCGCCGGTGGACTCTCCAGGTGGACGCGGAGGCCGATGCACACCAGTGGCAATAACTGCTGTTGGCCATTGCACCTGACCCCATCATGGTACCTGGGCTCGCAACGCAACGTTAACTTGAGAAGGTACGTGCCGGTCCACCTTGTGGTCATCGATGGCGTTCTCTGTGCATTCTGTCCGATCCTTGGACACGCATGCTGCGGAGATGCCACCACGATGTTTGCAGCGTGGCGGTCTAGAGCGTCCTTCGAGACCCCTGGGGTGGTTGCTTGAAGTACTTGATCCTACGATACCCTCTCCGAGGATTGGTCCCTACTGAGCATCGCATCCTCTTCACTCCCCGCATCTACTTAGCCCACGTCTGACTAGGAGAGACCTTTCCGTGAGTCGAGTTTCCCTCCAATACGCCTGTGTCTAATGTCTGTGACTGTTTCCACAGGACGACTTGTTATGTGGTTGCTGAGCACTGACCGCGCCGAACTCTGCTTCTTCCCTTCCCCTGAAGCGGTTGATGGCGGATACGCAATCCTATCCCACACCTGGGGCGACAACGAACAAACATTTGAGAAGACGCGCGGCCTCCCTGCATTGTGCAAGGGAGGTTCCAAAACTCCCCGCGATATCTCCTCAGAGAAGGTCCGCCAATGCTGCATTTTGGCGGAGAGCCACGGGTACCAGTGGATCTGGGACGATACATGCTGCATCGACAAGACGAGCAGTAGCGAGTTGTCGGAGGCCATCAACTCGATGTTCCTGTGGTATTCCTGCGCAGAGATATGCTACGTTTATCTGGGAGATGTCGAGGGCGACTGCGATTTGAGTGCGCCGGGGTCAGCGTTCAAAACAGCAAAATGGCACTCCCGCGGATGGACTCTGCAGGAGCTCATCGCACCCTCGCTCGTTGTCTTCGTATCTCAGGATTGGAAGAAGATATTCGGAAACAAGACAGAGCTTGCACCGCTCCTCCACGACATCACCGGTATTCCATCACAGGTTCTGACAGGCCAGGTCCATTACTCCATGTACCCCATCGCGGAGCGTATGGCCTGGGCGTCGAAACGGAATACGACTCGCGTGGAGGACGAGGCTTACTCTCTGATGGGCCTTTTCAGCATTAGCATGCCGACCATCTACGGCGAAGGACGTCAGGCATTCGTGCGCCTTCAATACGAGATTATGAAGGAGACGTTCGACACGTCGCTGTTCGCCTGGGGTAGCTCGCTTAGCCACGAGGTTGTTGCCCCCATCAAACCGCAGGAGATGTACCAGTACTTCAACACTTCATCGCAGAACCACGTCTATCTCCTCGCTCAGTCGCCAAAGAGTTTCGTCAGGCCGTTCGGTCGTGCTGTCTGGTATACTCCGTCCTTTCAGAAGCCTCTCCAACCGTATTCAGCATGGCAGCGGAAACCGAATTCCGTACGTCCTCGCCTTCAATCGATATTCACCCTCTGACAATATATTATCTTCAGGACACCTCGAAACTAGGACCGAAGCCCGTCAATCCAGAGCACTCCGGCCCATTCGGCGGTCCAGCAGAGCTACCCCGGTTCTCAGTGTCGAACTACGGGCTGGAGTGCCGTTTCCCCATTATTCAGTCCGACGGTTTCAGTGTGGCCGTCCTCTTGTGCGAGAACGATCGCGAAAACCTAGGGCTCCTCCTCCACCCCTCCAACAGCCTTGTACAGGACCCCTTACGAAAGCGGTACAACGTCGGGTTCGGGTTCCATGCGACCCCTGGAAGGGGAAGGCCGGGTCTCTTTCGTCTCATCTCTCTAGGCAACGATCTCTACAACCTACGCGTTAACGGGAAGGCTGCCAAGGCCGAATGGCAGGACATCCTTATCACGGAGAACCCCCCGGCGATGAAAAAGGACGCCGCGCCCAGTCTCTGCTCCCCATTACACTCCATCGCCCCCGTGCCCCCGTTTCGTCTGCCCCCTTGGCTTGTGGGAAGGCTGGCGCAGTTGGGGATGGACCTGCTGCCCCTCCACGTAGAGAGCCGACCCGTTCACGGGAAGCCACTCTTGGTCTTGGTTACCTTCGAAAACGTGAATGCGGTCGAAATTGAAGGCATCCGCCTCGTCCTCGGGACATGCCCCTGGTCAGCCCACGGCCTGCCCCACTGGGCGATGGCGATGGCGCGGACGCCGGAGACACACGGGTACGACGTCGGTTTGCTACGGTCGCACGACTGTGGCAGGGACCATATCGAGCATTGGGAAGGATGGACAAGGGCCTTCGGAGACTCCGAGCGGACCATCCGGCTGTCATTCTCGCGCAGCACGGTGTTCCCAGAGCGTACCTTGGTCGTCCACGTCGAGCTAGAGGGGAAAGCGTACAGTGCGATGAAGAAGCAGAAGAAGGTTGTCCTACCCCCGCGCAAGCAGCTGACATCATGCTAGGTCGCGATGCGGCGACCTGCCACCGCAAACAGCCCGGCGTCGTCGTAGCTTCAAGCAAAAATTTCACCACTTCTTCCCCCCCCACCTGTCCGAATCGCCGCCGATCGTGGTGCACTCATCGGACTGGCTGCTTTCATGGACTGGGTCAACCTTCTCTTCATATCCCGAGACTACAGAGTACAGACTCCTTCGGATCAAGGACGTCGATGGGTTACGGTACAAAATATTATTGTTCCGTTCTTCCTCTACGGCGCATTCGAGTATGTTCTCCTCTTGGTCTGCAAGGTAGCGTACGTATATGGTTATGGTGTCGAACGAGTTGCGGTTTTGGTCGGCTGAGTATCAACAGTATCAGATATAACAGGTTACCTGTTGATCCATTTTCGGGACTGGACCTGTACTATCGTTTGTTATTTGTTCTGCTAAGTAGCATCGTGATAATACAGTGCTCCCATTATGTCATGATTGGCCGCGGAAAAGCTTTGCCTACAGAAACAAGGCAGGATCAGGCCATCGCCGGCGTACTAGAAATCGTTGTGTATGATCCATTCCTCACCGTAGGGCATCCTTCTGAGAGTGCCCGTGCGAAAGAATGGTCGAGCCTAGGAAAGAAAAGGACGAGTGATGATCTATGTTTAGTGCTAATATACATCGTTAGATACACAGCAAAGGAAAGGACAAGAACCTAACGCGTAGAGATGTACAGAATGTGAGAGCCGTCGCGTGCTCCAAAGCCGTGCCAGAGGTCAACCGGTCATGTCCGAGTTCGTCACCGATGTCGTCAAAACAGAAGCGTCCCGAGCACCGCGCCCCTCCCGTGTCTCGTTTCCCGTTTCCCGTTTCCCGTTTCCCGCTTCCCGCTCAGTCGTTCTTCACCCGCTCGTACCCCGCGCCGGCGCCGCTTCCGCCCCACCCGAACCAGCTCGACCGCTGCTGGTCCTGGCGCGGCGAGACGGGGTGCCC
>VJXU01000188.1:0-19296 GCA_008694245.1 Ganoderma sp. BRIUMSc
CGACAGCGCGCAGGCAGCACTTCCAAGCGCCCACGGGCCGGTTCCATCTGGCTGATTGGGTTGAGTTTATTCCGCCTGAAACTCCGACGGACCCGCGGCAGTTTCCGCCTCCGTCGCGTGTGCGAAGATCAGGACGTTTACGTGTGACCCTGCACTAACCAAAAAAGGCAACTATACTGGACTCTATCGAAGACCCCCACATAGCCCCGCGATCGCCTCAGGAGCGCTCAGAGGTCGCTCATGATTTTTTTTTCTCTCCAAGCGACCTCAGGCGGAGCTCGAACAGTGTATTTGGATCACTGCGACAGCGCGTCAGCGGTCTCCCTCCTTCCTCTCACCCGCCACCACCTATACCTCTCAGCCGTGACTTTCGACCTTCTCAGCTCCTCCCCACCACAACCACCAGCACCGCTTCCCTCCTACAACATGTCCACGACTGTCAACATCAACAACTTCAACTTCTCTGACGGCCTCCTGGCCACTCTCTTCATCGTCGTCAGTGGAGGCGGTGCCCTGAAGTTGGGAATGGTGCTTCGTCAGGCACTCTTGCGGTGGAACGAGCAGGGTGCAGAGGCCCAGCTGGAGGCCATAGAGATGGGCACTGTGGTCGCAGGAGACGTCGGTGATTCGCTTGGTACCGCAGAGGTGGCGGAGGTCCCCAATGAGGATGCCTAACGCGGGCGCTCACAAGGTACGTTCATTCGCGATCCACATCACCGTTCTGAGTCTCATCCGGGCTTGGATCCAGATCATCATATATGCTGTCACTATCTTCAGGTCCGTTTTATTTCGTCTCTTTGTCCTAATTCTTATATATCCCCTCTAGTTTCTTGCATACGAACCCCGAACCCCCATGTTCACGTTCTTCTCAGTCATTTGTTCTAAGACCTATGTAACAGTCGACTAGTGCGATAGATATCTGCGTCTCTGAACTTGAAGTACTCCCCTTCCATACCTTCGTTCTCCAAGAAATTGGCGGTCCAAGTCTTCTTTACGACGAAGCACCACTCTCAGGCTTCATTGAGCTCTCGTATACCCAACACCCAAGAAAGCACCAATGTTACCACATACGCATCTCAAACTCAAACGATGAGCAATTGCACCGTACTGCCAATTCAAGGCCTTAAATCGTCTCCCGAGCTACTATTATACCTTACACAGCCGCACGGTACAAGTCTCATGTAGCAAGATGTCCCGTAATCAACCCTGTCTACAGTTAAATCGAGCAATATATCTTTTTATTACCACAAATGTGTCCAAATTCACTCCACAGAATAATGAGGCTCCACGACGTCACAAAGTACGCATGATGGATATGCACTGGCTCCGAAGGAAGTCCACGGAGCCCAAGGTGGACAAGGAGCGCTTGTGAATCGAGATAGCGTTTGACGGACAATCGATCCAGCCCGACATCAATATCTAGATCCCATCTAGCTGTGCTCCCGATTCAGCCATCAATACCGCCACCCGATGCCTCGCAGGCCACCTGACGCCCCTCCTTCCCTGAAACCACTTCGGCCTTCGTAAATATTGAAGTCGAGGGGTATGGAGGACTGAGGGCTCTCACCACTCAAGCAGCTACAGTGGTCCCGTCTCTCATCCTCAGGGATCGTTGAATGGCATCTACTCGTCTTTCCTCCATGAAGACGCCGTAAATATGGGAGCCGTCACTGACCCTCTGACACAGGTACCACAACAACTTGCCCTCTGCGAGGATATTCAACCGGGTACAGCCTATTCTTTGTCTACGCCTTGCAAGATTCTCAAGTCGCTGGCGTTGCAGGTCACTGTGTGATCAGGTCTCATGTTCCCCAATCGCTCATCTCCGCAGGGGGAGAGCGTACCCCAAACCGGAGGAAACCCCAGAAAGGCTCGTAGGCACGACCCATCCTTTGCCTCTCATCTCTCAGACACACCCATAGGAGGTGAGACGTCAGTCCGGGTCGTGGGAGGGCCTCACTAGCCGAACGCGCGGGGGTATACAGTAGCGTAGCAGGGCGTGTATCAGGTTGAGTATCCGCCGGCGGATTGACCAACATCCCATTCATTGTCTGGCTACCTTAAACAATTACAAATGAACTTTTGGTCCATCCTAAAACCCTTCCCAGCTCTTTTTTCAGGCTGCACGTTAAGGTGAGTGTTGATCTTCGACTATTAAAATGACGGTACCTACTCGTCTTGCTTATACAAATCCATCTTCTTGCTATGAGGCTGAAGTGAACACGTTAACGAGGTCTTACAGACACGTCGTGGAACTCACCGCGTGAAGTCTTAGGACACTCCCATCTCTTCTGGATATGAACCGACATCGGCTGCCGGACGTCCTGCCCTTCCCCTTGTGCCCCCCCGGGCCATATGCATATCCCAAGTGACTCATCATCTAGCAGCACATCAGTACACCCGACGCTCGATGACTGGGCAGGGCATACCTTTATGAAGTCAATCCAAGCAAGTTCATACCGAGCGTTGCTTTCGATTTTGAATATCGACGATATTATCTGCCAGTCATGGTACTCCATGATCCCATGGCTCCGCTACACAACAATCGTGCATTGTCCTCACCTTATAATCGGCCCTGGTCACTCGGAGAACAACCATGATCGTAGAGGTTGGAGGATCGGGGGAGGGGGGGGACGAAGGGGACGGGGCACCTGGCAATTTGATCAGGCTTTGCGCTGCTCTTCAAATGTGATCGTGAGCGTCTTCGGTCAGGGTCCATGGGAAGCCAGTCCGTCGGGCCATTTTACGATGGTGCCGGGTAACGGAGAATCCGTCCCACAGTACGGCGGTCTGGTCCCCGTGGATTTCGCTGGTGTGGGCCCAGGGAGGAGGGTTGGCGGGCATGGCCGTTAACCCATTGGCCTGCTTCGGGTCCGTCTGGTGCCAGAACAGAAGACAAGTATGCGTCACTACGCAGGAGAGCTACAGGAAGGGCTCGCCGTCAGCACGCTGGAGGTACACGCTGAGGGTCAGCGCTCACTGCGAGTTAAATGGCGCGCCCTGGACGGCCCTTTCGTGTAACGTTAAGGGCTCTCTTCTTCTTGTAGACTGGCTCCCCGCTGCGAGCTCAAAGCAGCCGGGCAAAAGCGTCGTGGGATCGCAAATAATAGCGTACTTTCATTTACCACTGGCTCGGAGGAGAAAGAATACATGACAACGGGAGGAAGACAGAGGAAAACATACACAGTACTCGGAAACATCATGTCCTCTCTAAGTAACCTGTCGCTTGACATCCTGATCGTGAATCTAGAGAGGGAACATGTAAGTAACCTCGGCATCATACGTGCGGCATTAATGTGGACAAACCTTGCGAGCGTGCCATATTCGATGGACCTTGCGAGACTGGTGACAAGGCATAAAAGTAGAAGTATCTCGAATGGGCGTTGAGCACGCGTACGAAGTGCAAGACACAACCAACGTTCGGGCCACAATCCCAGGCCTCGGGTCCGGCCCATGCCGAATGCAAGCTGACTAAGCATACAGCAACGGGATACGTCTCCTCGCACATATTCCTCCAGATCCCAACCTCATACCACTCTGCAGTTGCCCCAAATGAAGCGGTTACTGTCATTTCGCTCTATTTGAAGTCTTGCGAAGACCGAGGAGGAGTTGGCGATGCGTTTCCCTGTCCCCTGATCCTCTCGTTTCTGCCTCTAAGCGGGTAAGCAGCCTCCGATTCTCCTCCAAATTCAAGTTCGTCGACAATCCCACAGTTTGACGTCCTTTCCGCAGCCACGCTAATCTCATGAATGGAACGCTAGCGCCAGAAACCTATGGGAATTTCGAAACGTGAACTTCAACAAACGCGGTACGTGGGAAGTTTCATGACCCCAGCATTTGTATATAAATGTATGCTTAAAACACCTTGTTCTCTCGGTCTTGCACGACCGCGTTCCCCAGGTACCGTCAGGATGCGCCATTCTAGGACCGTTGCACCTCTCACCGTTGTGCTTCGGGCTAGTACGGTCGTCGTGCGGCTAGCCACCATCATCATCGTGGTGTGCTTCGCCGTCCTGCTCCGTCCTGGTCGTCGGGCCATCCGTCCCCCACAGTACCTCCACTCCTTCGGCGCCATCGCGCAGCTCATCCGATGACGTCGGGCTACCCGGACAGCACCACCACCACATAGTGGACGTTGTGCTGCTCGTCCGCGGTCGTCGGACTACTCGGACAGCAGCACCACCCCCTCGGGGCTGGAGTGCTGCTCATTGGGGCTGGGGTGATGCTCGTTGGGACCGGCGTGCTGCTCGCCCGCGGTCGTTCGACCCTCTGGGCAACGCCGTCACCCCGTCGGGGCTGGAGTGCTGCTCATTGGGGCGGAGTGCTGCTCGTCCACGGTCGTCGGCATTGTCGTGCCACTCGTCCGTGGTCGTCGGGCCGCTTGGCTTTGACAGCGCTACCCTTTTCCCGGCGGCACTTCACAGGCTTCTTCCCGCCGTTGCGATATGTATGCCATCTACTACCGCCACATGTCTAGCAGTCTGGCGAAGTGAGACCATCTTCCGTCCTCGGCGCGCGTTCCCTGTACTGCTTCAAGTTCGTATTGTACTATGGGCGCTTAGTTAATTTCGTATACTAAGATGTTGTAGCGTACTTGGTGATATATTTGAAGTGTCCTGCACGTTTATCCGTCGCGTTGCTGGTGAAGAATATAGCACCATGAAGCGGCCGTTGAGAGGCTCATGCTTTGGCACCAGCGTGTGCCGTGTGCTGTGGAACGTGAGTAGCGCTCTTGACATATTCCCCATCCCTCCTGTCCAACTTCAACGCGCAACGTGTCAATTGACTATCCGCCCAGGACTTTACCACCCAAGAATAGGTGGTATGTCGAATTGCGCTGCGCATCAGTTAATTTCCTCGAGTCATCTCAACCACCGTCGTGTCCATTGTAGAGGTGACCTGTCAAGGGCGAGTTATGACGATTCGCAATAAGCTGCAAATTATTCTAACTGTGACGACGTCTGTCCATCGTGCCGGCTTGGCAAACTGCGAGACTCCTTGTCCGCTCCACCTTCTCCCGTTCGTGCTCCCCATGCCACACATCACCTCGCTTGACAACAGCCTGCGGTACGTCCCAAAAGTTGTATCATAGATAAATTTATGGGGCAACAGTGATGATTGTACGACTGCCTCCATCGGTACAAGGGACTCAGCGACTACGCCTGGAAGGACACCCGCTCCTGCATACCGTCCGCCAAGTCCTCTTTTGAGCAGTGCTCTGGGTCCGCGAGGTTCATGGCATCCATCGATTCCACTACACTGGTTACTTCCGATCGCCGGGATCCAGGACGGGGGCAAGTGCATTGTAAACTACAGGCTGGGGAACGAGGCCGACGACACTCGTCCTGCCATATTGGACGTTTATAAGTATCGTGTGACGAGAGGAGAACAATGCTCACCTGGATGGCGTCGAGAAATCTGGAAAGCCTACCCCAGACATCGCCCTGGCGTCGATCCGGCCGTCGCTCGATGACACTGATAATGTCACGCAGGCACCGTAGGGACAGAGTGAACCGAATTGGGCTTGCGGGTCTGTCGGATAAAAACAGCAGCCATAGCGGCGTGCCGAGCCCAGACATGTCGCACCCCGTCCAGGAATCAAGACGCGCAGTGTGGCATCCGCTCCTTGAGAGAGGGGTTTCGACCCGAACAACAAACGTATGAGTCGTTGTGCGCATGGAATTTCCTTCACGAGCGGCCTAGACATGCAGGTAAAGCATCAGAGATTTAGCACATCGTTCTACTAGTCATGCAGGGTCTCCGGACGTACCTGACTAACTTCAAATTCGGCGTACAGAGTTAAAGAAACCAGGACCTGTGCTCTGAGGTCTGTCGAAGGCGTAGCCTCGATTGGTGGGGAGCAGAGACTTTGAATAAAGACATCAGCAGGGGCTGTAGGCTGTGACCTCAAGATGGTAGGGCGGAGACGTGATGACGGAGCTGGAGTCTGAGTCGAGCGAGGTAATTGGGAGTTGCTGTACTGCGCGATCCTCACGGAGCGAGAGGATCGTACCCGGGCACTCGGGGGCATGTCGTCGGAGTATGAGAGCC
Organism: Ganoderma sp. BRIUMSc; assembly: GCA_008694245.1. NCBI lineage: Eukaryota > Fungi > Basidiomycota > Agaricomycetes > Polyporales > Polyporaceae > Ganoderma > Ganoderma sp. BRIUMSc. Next base: position 6,052 of record VJXU01000188.1, read on the forward strand.
TGGTGAGGTGACTTGCTGTATATGATACAGGAGCTTGGAGTCCCCGCGCTTCGAGCTTCATGATGGTTAGCCGAAGGCGTCCATGGCAGGGTTAGCATTGAAACTCAGCAGCGAGGACAAGTAGGGACAAGTCAGAGGACAGGAACAGCCCTCGGGACCACGACCTTCGGAGCCGGAACCCGCACCTTGGTACCGAGAACGACACCCCTGAGGAGAACTCCGCGACGGTACTCATGGAGTTTCCGGGGGCCAAGGTCTCGAGGGTCCGCCGAAGCGTTCAGCCTCGGGCCTCTCATCGACACCCACCTGGAAGTTGCCCGCATCTTTCTTGCTTAGCTATGCCTTGTCCCCCTCCTCTGCCCTCGGCTACTCCTCTCCGACTATTTGACGGACATGTCCACCGCCTCTTAGTCTTCCTTCGTCAATTCCTCCCATGTGAAACATGCAGCCATGCGCCCTGCCCTCCCTCGACAATTTCATTTGGCAGCTACTCAACTCGCAACGTCGCGTGTACCGGCAACATCTCAAGACGAGTTTGTAGAGGCCATCCTGGATTCTTCAACAGACGCTTTAGGGGAACCATTCGGTTTACGGGTAGTGTTGTGCTTATTCGTCGAGAGAACATCGGTACGTTGACTCCTTCGTTGGCTGTGGCTTTCGCTGACACAACGACCCACATCCTCTTCTTATCTATCTATCCCCTGATTCCCTCGCAACCTCTAGTTCTTCGTCTAGATTCCTTCGATGGTCATGACGTTGAGGCACCTGGAGCTCCTCTCTGGGCATCGCGCATTATGGGAACGAAGGACTCTCCCGTCCAGCTGCCTTGTTCGGCAGATTGGCTACGAAATCATGCATGGCATTGGTCGTGCCTCTCGTCGCCGACCCCAGAGGTCGTCGGCTTATTACGACTTGCCATTGTCAAATACCTAGACTCCTTCCTCGTAAGCCATCATTTCCGACTCTTTCCACGTAAATTTGTGACGATCTCGTGCAGAAAATTCACCGTTGCGCAACGAAAGACCTCAACTTGACCCGACCACGGCCATCGCCTCGGCCAACCCTACACAACGTTGAGTGTGTGGCGGAAAGAGTAGACAGGACAGTGGTTAATGTGGAAGCCTTGCGTGAGGCGGAAGACCTGTGCCGTCGGCTTCTTTGTATAGATCATTAGGATGAAGTCTGATTCAGTATGCATGTGGTTTGGTCCTGCGAGACCCCTCCCCAAAAGTCTCGCCCGTTTGACCTTGCAGGCTAGTCTATAGAGTTTGCTTAAGTACATATGAAACCTTTCCTACGACTGTAGGTACCAATGTACGCATTGCCTTCTGTATCCCCTTGAACAATAGATCCATTGACATCCGCAGATTGCTTTGCTTTCCCCTCCCCATAAGATTGCAGCAAAGCGACGATGGTCCTCTGACTTCCGAACACTCCAAGGGGAGCAACAGATTCAATAATGGCGGCTAGAGGCGTCCTCGCATTCACATCCACTAGACCTCTGGCCGGGACTCTCCTAATGGAGGCCTCGGCTGGCGCTCTGATATGGTGGTGAAATCGCTCGGTTGCTTTCTACGACATAAGATGACGAACACTGGTCACGTATGTAGTCGAACTCGTAACATGCTGTCCAGCCTGTAAAGGCAACTGGCCTTTCGCCTCGTCTATTATACCTTGAGCATGAGAAGGCGGGGTATTGGACGACTATGGGGTTCACCGATACGTCAGCTCCTCCGGCACTTAGTTCGAGTGTCAACCAGCAGCGCGAAAATATCCGGGATGGCAATGTAGGAAGCTGTATTGGGACATTGAGTACTTATAGGCGAGTACACAAGGGACATGGTGCGTGGTAGAAGGCCTTGGTGAACATCAGTGGATCCCAATGCTAGTGCGGGGATCGGTAAGGTGCTTGTTGCCCCTACTGCGCTTTGACTCTGAGCCGCTTTCCCTGTGGCATCGGCGGTAATTTGATCGACTAGCACCCTGAGGACCGGTGTGGAGGTTGGTGGGCAGGATCGTGAATGTGTCAAGCCATGGCAAGTATACCGCCAAGGATATCCTTGAGACAGACTCCACTCGCGGCTTGTGCGTCCCGAGGAATCACTAGAGACGACAGCCGTAAGATCGACGCGTGGAGGGAGTGGGTGCGCGCACAAATCACGTGGAGCGGCACGTGGACGCGGAACAAAGTTCTCAGGCTGAGTGGTTCGTTGTTGGTGAACGGCGTGGCTCGCACGTCTCGCTCAGCCTCGACTTCACCGCACGCCCCGCTATATCTCACCACGCCCACTCTGACCACTTGTGAGGGCACGATATATGTCTGGGTGTCATGGTTAATGCAAGGGGTAATAATCAGTATGGCGGTAAACTCAGTAAGCAGTCTAGCCCTCTTGGATGGACCATCGTCGAATCACTTTTCTTAACAGCTCTCGCCCTGGACGACCTCGCCTTGACAAAACTATTCCAGCAATTTAATCGTGAGAAGAATGGTGCCGGTTTATCTGTCGATGAGCAGCTTGCGAGGCTTCGCGCAGTGGGGTGCCCTATGGGGTCCGTACCTTCCTTACCCTTGTTGCTTAACGTCAATTTTAACCAGCCACATATAGACGTATGTCAATGTATAAACTGCGGGCACGTTTAGGAGTCCCATCGGTTCGATGTCAAAGCCGTCTTGCGGACCCGACAAAGCGTCTGCAAGTCATCTTGGATCTCAAGCAGAACGATGTCCAAGGGCGTTGGGGGGTCGCTCAAGTGCGACAACGCTTGGCTAATGTAGGCATCTCAATTACCCGGTACGTAATGCACATCCAGGTCGCCGCTTCCCTTTCTCACATAAATCTGAGCTAGGGATGAACTGAGACCGTTAGACTGCATTGGTCCCATGCACCAGGTGCACCAACGTTTTCATTGGTCCCATGCACCAGGTGCACGTCGATGGTCACGAAAAGCTTTCCTCGCAGGCCCTTCGTCTCGGCCCAGTGAGTCTACCAATCTACGGCTACAGAGACCTGTGGGGTGGTTACCTCCTAGTCCTTGTGGTATTGCCGAACGTTCGTCTTGCGGAGACTTGCGCACATCTTCATCTAGATTTCGCTCAAACTCACGGTGGCAAGTCCTTTTCCTTCGACCCATTGATGACTACGAACGATGATCTTTGCATACCAGCTGTTCCAATGACTGTCGTAAGCGACAAGGGTTCGGAGACCGGCAAAATGATGGAGTTCCAGAAGTCGCTCAGGTATTGGTTTTCTGGACTTCCCCTTCTACACGTTCGCACTCATGTACGCTGACATCTCTTGCAGGCAGAACGCAGCGCCGGAACTCTCTGAAGATGAATTCAGCCCCTGGGTTCAGGTCCAGAGCAAGCATAACACGCCAATCGAGGGTTTCTGGCTGTGGTTCCGCGAGGGGGAGGGCCACAACGTACGGGATATCGTCCTGAGTGGCGCAGCACGATTTAATCCCAACAATCAACTGCATGTGTGAGTGTTCCAACGTCTTCGTTACTCGTATCTGACGTGCGTAATTATTAGGGACGTCTTCAATTGGCTGTGGCCACCTCTACTTCAGGAACGCCTGGACAAATATCGTGAATACTGGAATAACCACACCATCCGTCGACAGAGAGAGAAGGACCTTCCATCGGGCACGTCTCCTCTCCACATGTGGACTTGTCCCACACACGTCCGCCCCACGGCTAGAGATTGTCGCGTTTATGTTCGTCCGGATATGATTCAGGAGTTACGAAATCAGATAGGAGGCGAGGAAGGGAGGCGACGAGCATACCAATTCGTAACCCCTGAGTTTCAAGCCATGGCTGATGCAGCTTATGCTGATCTAGATTATCCTCACATTACTCTAGCCACTGCATGGTCGATATTCTCAGCTATGGTTGATATTCTCCGCACGCGTTACGGTCAGGTTTAGACGTATGCTGTATGGCTCAAATGCATTGTTTTGGCATGACCGCTCTGGCTGGCAGCAAACTTTCAGCGGCATTTAGTAGCTGCTGAGTTGGACATGAAGTTATACTGAATCCTGAGGTTAGCTCCTCCTTCCCTCTCACTGAGACCCAGGCCCGATTTTCCCGTGGTGTGAGGGTGATCAAGGGGCGGGAGGCAAGATGTTGAAAGGTTCGTTGAAGAAGCTCGGTCCCGTTAAGCGCCTTTCACTCTGCCTTCGACCTCATCCTACAGTCTACCTACATTCCAAGGTCTCTGTACACATTGCATCCTCTCTCTCTGGCCGTGTTTCTGAACCACCAGCATCCATCTCATCAGTCATATACCGGCGCACGGATACTGACGAGGTATCTCGCCTTGGGTGAGGGCCTAGGAGCGGTAGGGCTAGCTGATAAGGTGCGTTTGCTTCATTTTCGAAGCTCCCAAGCCGCGATCGTGAGGCTCAAATGCTGCAGCTCATCCTTGCCGCTTCATGGTGCTCAATATCTGAACTAGGTACACGAATCCCGGACCGTTGAAAAGCCCCAGTCCTTGGCCTGGGGTTGGCCCTCGATCGAGGTGTCCGAGGAGGGCGTCAGACGGTAAGTTGTCGTGCACCTCCCTTGATCCAACCCCTTCGCGCCTTGATCCCTTCAAAGGCACTATCTCCGTCTTGTGCTTCTGCTCGTGCCCCCAGCTTGAGGGTTAGAATGCGCCGTGTCACTGGGATATCCCTATGCCTAGATGCAATGGGGTCCTGACGACAGCTCTTCGAACTGGTGAGTGGTTCATATCTCCCTGGAAGCGACTTATTCACCTCACACTTTTTTGAAGGCTTGCGTAGGAAACCCGCACATAGGAGGTCGTTGTTGCATATGGTTCCGTCAATGGTTTATGAGGGCGATTGCAAGCGATCGTTGTATGTGTCCCGGATGTTGCGATGTTGAGGCTGTTCTGACTATTCCGAACTCCCGTAGTAAGGCATAGGGTAAATCAAGGACCGAGGTGGGATGCACGCAGAACGCGGTATGCCACCTAAAACGATGTGCGGAATCCAATCTCGTTTGCTTCCAGATTCCATTGAGTGCTTACATACAGGTCCTCTTACGCGACCCACCGCTGTTGCCTTTCGAGACAAGTGGTTGAGATGGTGTGCGCTCATGTTTGCGAATAGGCATCCTGTCATTTCAGTGACAGACCTAGGTAGATTCAAGTGATAGGTGTACGACTATGAAAACTATAGAAGGCACCATTCGTCCTTCGGCACGTAGTGCACTTGCGCAGTAGGCCGACAACTTTTTCCATCAAGCCGAGTAGTCCAGTAGTAAGAGAAGCTCCAAATTGTTCTCGCACGCCTCGCCCAGAGGCATGGACTGAACGCGGACCTCTTCAGAAGCTGATGATATTCTTGTTGGCGCCCTCATCCTCCCGAGTAAGTCCGCCACGAGGTTCTGCATTCATGAACACATGAAAGGGTCTTACCATCCTCTGCGGCAGCACCGGTCACAATGTTGCCAAGGCTGGAGTCGGGTGTTCGCAATAACACTCATGCTCCTCCGTCCCATTTGATGCTCAATCTGATAATCCCGAGATCTCAGTCAGGTACGCACTTTCCATCGTAAGAGAGAGATGAGGAGAAATGTTGAGGACCGCGAGGTCAGGAATGGAATACTGCGGATGCGTCCCGGTGCGGCGTTCTAGAGTGGAAGGGGCGGTGTATACGTCCTCAACGATGTGAGCATGTCCCCCTTCAAGAGTCAAGACTACGACTTGCAATTACCTCTCGGTGCCGTCCACCGTTCGAATGACTGGGTGCCGTGTTGTGGAGCGCCATCGGCCGAGAAAAGGTCCTCAGTGCTGTGCCAACTGCCGACCCTGAGAGGTTTCGAATGCTGTCCGGCAATGTCGACCCCCAAGACTTTCGGTCCAGTCCTGAACTATTGACCCTGCAAGACATTGTCCGATTCCCTCGGCGCCGTTATCCGTACATTACCTCAGCCCGACTCTTGTCGGACAACTAGCACTGGCCTCGGCTGGTTCTGCTGAGGATCGGATGAGAGGAAATGGGGAGGATCTGTTTTGACAGCTTTGACGCAGTCCAGAGGTATGGATATAATGCATGTCTTCGAAACAGCTCATTCCGCTAGCTCTCGCCTCGTCTCCAAACGTCCACCCTTTTGCACGCTATGGAGTCTGCACATCGTCGACCAGTTGGGTACCGAGAACCAACAAATGAAGACCCCTGTGGCGGTCCTCAAAATGTCAACAATGGGTGCCAGATGATTTTTCGCCGAATGGAGCCCGGTGGCCAACTATGTTGCCTCTGCGTGAAGTTGCAGGCGGACGAGGCTAATCGTGACGAGATTAGGGTGAGTTTGGACATTTCACATCTCAGCCTTACCCTTCTTATGAACGCTCCGCTTTAGAGGACGAATGTCCAATGTGGAGAGTGTGGGATTTGTGGTACGATGATAACTGATCCCTGTGGCACATGCCGGCGAGCCCGTACGTTGTGCGCTGTGAAGTTCACCATGACCGTCTGCTAATCGATGATTCTGCAGTCCACCACGAAGAGGGAATGATCGATCAAGACCGCGATCGTGGGGCTGAGCGCCGACACTTGAACCTTGCAACGAAGCTGCACAGGCCTGCAGTCAATGCCGATGGGCGCGCTCCCGTAGGACTCACGACTTCCGTACAGGAATTACAAGCCATTCGCACCGCTCAGGGCATTGGTTCTTCTGCTCAGCGATCGCAGGTGACCTATTGCACGGTCTACTACGAGTGTCGCCGGAGCGACTCTACCAAGCACGTTGACCAGATGTTGGGCACAGGCGTTATTTCCTTCCCTGAAACTCAGACTATGTTGGGTAAGCAAATTCCACTTCCTCGCCGAGGCTAAGATCTTACAGCCTTTCTTAGCTCTTCGCTCCCGCATAGTCAAGGAAGTAAACGGACGATGGACTGAGATTTACTCTGCTCCGCTACTCGAGTAAGCTGCCATTTTAGTCGTGACTTGCTAAGGCATCTTCTGAACACTGGCTTTCGTTGTCAGGGAGGAGACTAGCCTCCGCGCGCCGAACAACTTTGTATTTCCTACTGACGACCTTGTCATGACGGTTGCCCAGTGGTATCAGGCGTACAGCATACCGGAGTACCGCGATACGTACATCGTGCTCCCAAAGAACGCTGCGCGGAAGAGTAAGGCGAATTCGAAACCATATGCGTTTAGCGTCGAGATTTATATCAACGTTGGCCTAGTCAGTTCCCGCTTTTACTTGTTGCACCGTTCCATGGTCAAGCTGATAACATCTTGCACAGTATCTCGCTCGCACCGAAGACCCTGAGCTTACCGCCGGAAAGGCCGGTTCCAAGCGCAAGGCGTCGGCTTCTCGTAGCGCACCCGGCCCAAAACGTCCTCGAGGTTGGTTTCTTTCCCAGTATCTGCGAAGCTTTAGGGGAGCTAACATTGTCCGTTAGAGACCACCTCCAATCCGATGACGCGGACTCTTCGTTCAGCCTTCATCGCTGATGGAAATATTCTTGCGCAGACCCCACCGACACTTTCTGTCACAGAAATTCACTTCAAGAAAACCATCTGTCTGGTATCCGATGATACAGGTACCCCGACCCTCATGGAAGAAGCTTCATTGATATCTGGTTTGTTGGAAACGAGGCCGCTTGATCTGAACGCCAACGAACGTGGTAATTCAAAAGACGTGTTTGGTGTATGTTGCCTTGTCTATCTCCGACCATTCATGCAGATTGACCACGAACACTCTCAGCTCCAGATAAACGGTCGAGCTTATGTTGCAAAGAAGCTGGTTAACGCGGGCAGCGGCAGATCCGAGCATATCCCTGTTCCTCAGGCGATGAACGTTCTTACTGCAGACCTCATTCGATTGAAGCGCATGGACTATTTCGCCAAAACGTTCAGAACGCTTGCTCTGGAAGGCGGCATAGATATCGCGGGTTCGTCCTTTAACGCTGCCTTGATATCTTCGCCTCTGATTTATTGTTGGTATGGTCAGAATTTGATGTTTCTGAGGGTTTCCTCATCAAGATCTACAAGCCGGCCCCAGAGGCTGAATCTGCCGAGAGGGACCCTGAAGACGAGGACGAGTCTTCGGAGGTCACAGATGTCTATCTCGTTGAACCTCGTCGGCTCACGTCCACCGTGGTCAAGTTTAGTGGTACGCTCGGCTGTACTGCACGAAGCGACTTGAGATCGTCGACAATGGCAGCGTTTGCCCATTTCATTGCTGAGAAAACGGCCTGTCAATACATCTTCACCGACATTCAAGGTACGAGCTAGTCTTTAATAAGTCGGCTGCTCTGCTCAGTGACTGTCGTACAGGCTCGAACAACGCCAGCACCAACAGAAAGCTATCGCTCACTCTTTTTGATCCGATGACGCACACAGTAGAGGGGTAAAACATTCCGTTTTAGTCGATCCAGTACTATGCTCAATATTGTTTTTCCCTCAGAACTTCAGGTATAGGAGATCATGGTCCAAAAGGCCTTCAAGATTTCGTCAAGTCGCACACGTGCAATTACATCTGCACAGGTCTTCGTCTTGCGTCTTCTAAGGTGCTTCAGGACACTCTCGACGAACTTCTTGGCGAAGGGGGTTCCGAGTCCACGGATAAGCTGTTGGTTGAGCTAGAAGACACCTAGTTGCGTAGTTTCGAGACTTCGGATAGTACTACTACGTTTGTGCAGCTATAGGATCTGTAATAGTCAGTGCTCGTACTTCGCCATTTCGTCACTCATCCCATAGATAGCGATCCGCGGCAGCCAGCCGAAGGGCGGATTGATTGCGAAGCTGTTTCCTACGAAAAAGAAATGAACTGAGGACAACAGAGACCAGCCTCTTCAAACATTCCGCCAGATGAACAACGCTCGACCAGCCTTCTTAAAAGTCGAGAGATAGTTGGCAGCACGCGCTGCAGAGCTGACGCTGCAGCCTGAGGTGGGCGAGGTACGAGCTGGGCGGCAGTGCGTACTAGTCTTGGGGGCAGAAAGCGGTTTGACGGGCGCCTCACCTCTTCATCTCCACCGCTTTCACCCGACTCGCCCAGTGCACGCGACGAGCGCGGCGCATCTCCGGGTCTCCGTATTCTTCTAGTCTACGCTTCTCGTCATCTCTACTCTAGGTTCTCCTGGTCCTATCCTACACTCTCACCGGCAGTTATTAAGCCCGTTACGACCTCCGTCCAGATAGGGTTGATCCTGCGCCTGAGGCCCCCGCCCCCCACCTGAGGCCCCCCGCGACCCGAGCAACGATGATATGCTTGACTTCGCTGCGCCTGTAGCGGCGGAGTATTGTTGGGCTTGCAGCGCGCCTGTCCATCACCGAGCAGCAAGCCCCAACGGTCGCTACCGCCACTTGGCATAGAAGCATCAGAGGGTTGTTCTAGCGTCAGAGGGGCATCAAGTTGTCTTGGAGGCGCGTCGCCTCGAGGAGGAGGAGTGCCAGCGGCAGGAGGAAGAGGCGCAGCGCCTCAGAGACTAGGAAGAACGTCTGAGACAGGCGGCGGAGGATAGACGGGCACAGGAAGAGGAGCAGCGTCGAAGGGAGCAACTTCGTCAAGAGCTGCACGCTCGCGTTGCGGATGCAGCGCAGGCGGGGCCTGCGACACCTGACCACTCTGCTGTTTCGTCGGTTTCGGCGAGCCCATTCGTGTTTCCTACCATAGGACAGACTACGGAATAACGGAGGATGCTTGCTCTCACCTCCGTTGCGGAGGACAACTCAGCAGGACTCTATGGGACCCTCAACCCCATGACCAACACCTTCTCCTTCTGTCGAGTTTCCGAAGCTTGCAAGAATGCCGCGGCTGACACCTCCCTGAGGCTACACCAGCTCTCAGAGGCGAATTACATCTTTGCGAAGTACGCGGAGCAAAGTAGCTGGGACACCGCTCACATCCAAGCTTTCGTGGTCCTGATCTTGCGTCTCAAAGCGCATGATGCCCCTCGCCGCTACCCCGAGTTCGGAGAATGCACCCTCGTCTGGTACTTTGCAGCCTTTCATCGTGAATACCACACCGTGCTGGCCCTCAAAGCCACCACCTTTCCGAACATCTCCGTCATCCACGAAGACCGTCTCGAGAAGACTCTTGCGGATGTTAGACGGGTAGCTGAATAGGTCAGTATTCTCCCTGGATCTCAGCTCCTCCCGTCCTCTTTATTCTGCGCGCTAATAGTCATTTTCATCCCGCAGCATGACCCCTTCGCTCATCTTCCCTCTCTCCTCTCTCCCCTCCCTCTCTTCATTCTGCGTCTGCCCGTCGACTGCTCGATCATCAGCAGTACGGCGCGACGCCTGGGAGCGCTACGTCGTCCCCGCTCTCTCGGGAGCAGACCGCTCAGATCTCCCCCGCACATCGTCCAGGTTCTTCTATCCGTCCTGGGCAGAGTCAGTCCAGCGGCGCCTGCCACCGGCCCAGCCGCGTCGTTCCTCGGTCGTGCACTTCGTCTTTTCACGCGAGTGCATTCAGATCAGTGACCTTTGCTTGTGCAGTGTGCTTCGTCCGCCACTCCCATCACACGCGGGGCTGCAATGCCGAGCTTTCTGATCACGACAAAGTGCGCTCCTACGTTCGTCGGGGCGACGATGGCAGAGGCCTCTGTCGCACCTCGGATGGCAGCAAGGTCTGCCTGCGATTCAACATCCCTCGCAGCTGCAACGACGGGTCCTGCACCTTCGGCCTGCATTGCTGCTCTGGATGCGACAGCACAGATCTCAGTGCTCAGAGCTGCTCTCTCATCCAGGACACGGCTGCCCCAAGTGCCTCTTAAAGCGGATGGGTGGGAGGGCGAGCTCCACGCGACGGGCCTCATTAGCTGATACCCACATATGCCTTGTCCCCTCCGAATTGGTTTTGATATCGGTGTCCCTGGAATCTCTTCCTCTTTCACTCCTTCTAACAGCCAGACCATTGTATCGCATCATGTCGCCTTCTGTGAACTTGTACAGAAGGAACACGATCGTAGCTGGTATTATTGCCCTTTCTGTCATCTCGTCATTGGAATCCGTCCTTGGCCCTTGTCAGGCCTCTCCCTTCTCGCTCATACCAAAGCCTCACAAACCCAACTCCCTCCGTCTTATGCAGATCCTACTCATATGCTCCCAAGCCTTCCGGCATTTCGTCCATTAGTTCTAGTATTGATGCTCTGAGTATCCGTGCGTCTAGGGCACATTCTTCGCTGATTCCGGATCCCTCCTGACAAATTTCGCGCGCGACCGACGCACACTGCAGCAGATCCAATCGCTGCACATCAAGCTTTTCTACACAACGTTCGTCGTGCCTGCTGGTCGCCCTTACCTCTTCCAACTGGAGGCTGCTATGGCTGTCGCAGCTGACCGTCCTCATTTGTCTTGTGCCCCTCCCAAACGACTTGCCGCCGAGCTCGACTGGTGGAGCGACCGGCTCCGGTGCGCTCGCGATGCCTCCCACCTCCAGCCCCCCTCTTCAATGCGCGTGCCTTTTGGCACCAGTTGAGGTGTGAGCGTCTGTCGGCCGCTTCAGGGTCTTCGGAGACAAGAGAGGTGTTGTGTACGGCTGGCGGAAGGGTTGGCAAGAGCCGGAGTCTCGCCGTCAATGTCATCTTCAAGCGGCTTTTCGTCACCTCGAATGCCGAGATGTGGTCGTCCACAGTCGCTATGTCACGAATGCCTCAATCCTGCCGAGGACTAATGGATGGCACCCATCCGCCTCTCTCCTCCTTCCTCCTGTCAACCTCCTGACCACGGTGGCTCCCTTCCTCGTCAACTGGAATACCCGCCTACAGGCTGGATTACACCTCGCTATTCCTCTTGACGCTGCTGTGTGGGCAGCTTCCCTCACCGTGTTCTGGTGCACAGCGCGGTACGGCGAGTTTGTTTTCAAGACGCTTGCCAGCTTTGACCCAGACGCGCAGGTCCAGCATGCGCATGATCGCGCGGCAGAGCGTGATGGCATCCCTATTCATATATCTGCCCTCTTGGACCAAGACTCGTCGTTACGAGGGTGAGGAAGTCTTCTTCTTGCCTCAGCCCAACCTCACCGTCTGCGACCCCTGCCAGCCTTCGAGAACCACCTCCTTATCAACGACCCTCTCCCAGATCAGTTGCTTTTCAGTTACAGGGTCAAGAATTCGTGGCGTCTGCTCACTGACCAGGCGATGCAGTGTCGTCTACAGGCCGCAGTGGTCATCGCCCGGAATAACCTCCCACCAGGGCGCAGCGCACGAATTGGGTCTCTTCTATGGCACCTCTTGAACAGCATGCTGTTCACAGAGGCAATGGCAGAAGGCCATTGGCAATCCGTAATGTCCTCCCACATTTACCTTCTGCAGCACGCACAGGTTCCCCCACCACATCTTCAAGCGCGGCCTCATATCTATTTCTATTCCAAGCTGAATCATCAAATTCTAAGTGGTACAACAAGCTAGTTCCTTCATACCTTTGTAAATACTCAGTCGCTTGATCCTGTTCTCGCGTCGCTCCATCTCCATGTTTTCGGGGAATTCTCCCCCACGCGCTTTCCCGCAGAGCGCGACGGAGCCTCGCCGCAGCCCACGGTCCGAGCTGGCGTCCGGCGCACGCAGTCTCGCAGTGCACTGTGTGGATTTTCGAGCCATCCAGGCCGTCCCGTCTCCGCAGCTGCCTGCGCTGTGAAGTCGCGCGAGGCTCTCCCCTCATCTTTTCGAGCGGCCCCCGTGTGAGTGTGTACTCAGGCTACTTACATACCTTTGTACGATGCGAACAAGCATCGTACAGCGTAGTCTATACTCAAGTCAGTATCTTTGGGCACCATGCCCCTACTTCCCCACTCCATCTACCTTGCCAGAGTAGAGCGCGTGCATAGCCATAGAATGGAGTCCGCGTACCTGCAAAGATCTGAAAGCACCGAGTCCCCAAATGTCGGACGATGCCGTACCAAGTTCGCTGAGCATCCTTCACAGTTTCATGACCGCCGATTTAGGCTCAGGTGCAGTGTCCAACTCCCTCGCTCACAGGAATGAACGCTTGACGTGAAGGAATAATTTGGGAGACGTCATGTATTTATATATGTATTTACTCCATGGATACACGGATCCCGGATAGGTAATGAGGAAAGCAAAGCACGTAAGCAAACTACAACTGGAATGCGCTGGAAATCAACATGGAAAAAATACAAGTACAAAGAACGGAAAAATGTGGTACGCATAGAGATGAGAGTCGACGAGAAGCGTTGAACGATGATGGATAGCGGTGAGATGACGACAATGACGAGACGACGACGATGAGGAGGAAAGGAAGAGAGGAACAGGAATG
>VJXU01000190.1:0-41248 GCA_008694245.1 Ganoderma sp. BRIUMSc
GAGACCGGTACGACCCTGCGCCCACGCCCCCTCCCTCCTCGGCCATTGCAGCCGAGGTCGCGGCGTGGAACGCGAGCTTTGGCTTCACTTCGCGCTCGAAACGCGAGTCCGCCGCACCACCCACGTCCGCATACCCACCCTACCGGCGTGGCGACGACCCCTTCTGCCGCCGGTACCAGAGCTGGAGCTCGGCCATGCCTGGGGTGGCGGCGAACGACGAGTGGGGCACGTTTGGGCTGTTCAGGCAGTCGCGCTGTTAGATGTGGTCTGCATCACATCGCGGGGCGGCCTTTGCGCCGCTCGCGAATCTAATGTAATGCATCCGCCGCGAGACGAGACCGCTCGCGCGCGTAGACACGGACACAGACATGGACTTCCGATGTGGGTCGCGGGATTCGGTGCCCCCAGCGTGGCACCGAGCACGTACCCTTCGCCACACGGATCGCCATGTTCATATTCTTACCCTTACCTTTTCCCGCTGTGATCGTGGATTTCCTCCTCGGACTGTCGGATACCTGCATCGGTCTACTGCCTAGGCGCGGCACGTCCGGCCTGGTTGCAACACGCATTCCAGATGTGGCACTGTACCAGTGCTGCTGCACTTCTCGTGTAGGATAGCTACTGTATACGTAGTCGTTTTGACGGCCCTCGTGTTCTTCGGGTTTTGGTTGACTCGTTCACATTAATGTAACATCACCACCTCGCATTTGAGGGTCACTGGTTGGGTATCACTTCACATCTGTTGGAACAAAATCCAGGAACGATGGACGATGAACGCCAACACTCCACGCCTCAAGGGGGGCATCGACGGCGGAAAATCGATTCTGGGAAAATATCATCGTTGTTAGTTTACAGCCCTCTAGACTTCTATCACGCCGTCCATTCCAAACAATTTTTTCGGTGTCTATCCGCGGCCCGGCATCTATTGAGAGGCCTCCTCCATCTCCTTGCGCCACCTCCTCTGGATATCAATCGCCTCGAGGAATATCTTGTACTTGGCTTCCAGCAGCTTCTTCTCCTTCGGACTCGCCGCTGGCTCCACCATCGTCCCTGCAGGAGTCATCTCAACCTGAGACGCAAAAGAACCAACAATTCGTCAGCGCATCGGAGTTCATTAAGCGTACCGCCCCTTCACCCATTCCGTCACATGATTGGCAACGTCGCCGACACCCAACACCAGCCTTGTCATGTGGAACAGAACAACACTCACCATGATCTCCCAGAGTGCCTTTCCTCGCAGTTCGCGAGCAAGCTTCTCTTTCCTCACCTGTGCCTCCGCGGCGAAGCGCCCTAGCATCGCCGCACCGAGGACGACCGCCGCACCCGAGTTCTCGGGAAGCACGACGGGCATGCTGCAGGTGTTGGCGAACAGCTGCATGAGCATCGCGTTTTTCGCCTGGCCGCCTGACATGTAAATCGAACTGATCGCATGCCCCTTAGCGTTCATCTGGTCAACGATGTGGCGCGTCTGCAGCGCGATCGCCTCCAGCGTCACGTTGAACTTGCGCGCGAGGTCGGTGAGACCGGAATCCTGTGCGTTTGGTCCCGACGGCGATCAACACGGTTTTAGGGTGGAATGGTGGCGGCCGGAAGGGACGTACGAGTTGCAAGCCAACGATCGATCCGGTCATACGGGGGTCTGCGAGGGGCGAACGATTGCCTGGAAGGATGTGAGGTAAGCGCGACCGGACCGGATATGTTTTAATGTCTCTGGGATGCATACCGTGCAGGTCGGGATAGAAGTGGAGATCCTTAGTGAGCTCAGTAAGGTTCTCGGCTTTCTTTTCCTCGCGTAACCTCTCAAGCTCGTCGTGAAGGACTGGCATAATCGGGAGTTGCGAGATGT
Source organism: Ganoderma sp. BRIUMSc (assembly GCA_008694245.1). Lineage (NCBI taxonomy): Eukaryota > Fungi > Basidiomycota > Agaricomycetes > Polyporales > Polyporaceae > Ganoderma > Ganoderma sp. BRIUMSc. The sequence goes on from VJXU01000190.1 coordinate 1,847, forward strand.
GAGAAGGGAAGCGGAACTGTGATGCTGCACAAGAGCTTTACCGTCATGTATGTTGGTGTTTCGCTGCTGTGCGAGCTCCTTCAGCCTGGGATATGCAGGGTGTGTCGTAATCATGAAATCAATGAGCTGCAAGGTCTGGGTCAGTCCCCTTCGATGAACATAGTAGTGGAGCGAGCTCACCTGGCCTGTGGAGGACTGGCCGCCCTCGTTCATCCACCAGCCGGGGAATACCACATCTTTATAAGGACCCCAGACGCCGTTGACAAACACGCCGTCAGGGCTCTGAAAGGGTGCCATTTAGCATTAGGCTTGCGCACAATGTGAATACCAGCCCCAGGAAGGCGTTGTTGACCGGCAATTGGTCTCCTGTCATGTACCAGCCTGCTGAAGAACAGCATCCCCGATATGCCCAGTCAATCGACCAATGTAAGGTCACCTCGGCTGTGTGAGACCACCGGGATCCAGGTCTCGAATAGGCTGTTACACAATTTTCTAACCTCAGCAGAAGGGGGAAAGGATGTCCCAGAATGCACTACGGGAAGACGTGGCGAAGAGAGAGATCGTGTCCCAAAGATTTGGTGAACTTCGTGCTAAAGGTGTGGGGGGCTTTCCCCTTCACTCGCTCACGATGCGAAGGGTCCCGTGTCAAGCTTAAACTGGGAGCACAGGTGTCATGCATGCGGTTGTAAGCATGCCTACGTCGTGGTGAAAAGGAAAGTCTGGGCCTTGGCCTGAGCCAGGCTTACAACATTGGCACGAAATAAGAGACCCCAAGTAACGGGATGAATGAAAGAGACCTGGGCGACAGAATATGGTATAGCATTCCTGCCAACAGCCCGCAGTCCCTGCTAATGTCGGAAGGCAGTCGCGCAGAGACCCTCACAAGCGAGGTGAGATGTCACCATTGTGAAGCAATGCGCTTCAGATGCAAGGCCAATCATGAGAGCCCCAATAAACCACACAAATTTGACGACGATTGAAACAGGTTCCCTCTCTTCTCATTCTCTCATTCCTTCTCCCTTCCACTTCCACCGAACTCACAAAACGCGCCGGGAACTGGACGAGCTGAAAGACTCACCTGAACAATATGGCAGGTGCTAGTTCCGGCGACAGCAGCGAGCCTGTGCCTCGACTCGTCTGGTGAAGGGATGTCTTCCGAAAGCTTGCCTTGGACCTTGTACCTCGCGGCAACAGTTCCCAGCCAACCCGCGTACCTATAAGGGATCAGCATTGCACTGGGATCACACATTGAAGCTCTCTTACGCGTCAATGACTCCACTACCGACTGGAGTGCCCTCCAACAGCCCTGTCTCCTCCGCAGCCTTCTTGGACAGGCCGTTCCCGACGGGCATGCCGGCAGTCAGGACCTCCTCTTTACCGAGCTGCGAGAACTCGTTTTCAACGAACTCTTCCAGCCCAATCTTCTTGAAGAAGTCGGGCTGCCAGCCACCCTTGATCGGGACGAACGAACACTTGCACGCGACAGAACAGCATGAGCGACGGTTGTAGCCAGTCGCGCGGTAGGTCAGGAAGTCGGGGAGGTCGAAGAACTGGCAGCGCTTGAAGAGATCGGGGCTCATGTTGCGCTTCAACCACAGCGTCTTCGGGATCTCCATTTCCAACTGTGCGAGCGCAAAACCCGAATTGAAGCCATCGTAAGCACGCGCCCATGTCCCATGACTAGGCGAGAAAGCAGAACGTACGCTCATCGTACCACCGACATAGTCCAGCACGACAGACCCGGTACTGTTGATGAGCTCCGCCTCCTTCTCCGCGCGATGGTCCGCCCATAGGATGATGTTGCGGTCGCCGTTCTGTCCGAGCTGGCCGCCCTTGGTGACGACGACTGGTTCGCCGTTCTGGTCTGCGACTGCGAGTGAGCATGTCGCGTCAAAGCCGATGCCCTTGACCTCGGATGGCTGGACGTTGGCCTCCTTCAAGCATGCCTTGATGGCCGTGCACATGCCAGTCCAAATGTTGTTGGTCGATTGCTCGAAGATGCGATGATCCTCTTCATCGCGCCAGGTGATCGTCTCCTCCGTGAAAGACGCAGCGATGGTGCCATCGGGTTTGACGAGGCCAGCACGAACAGAGCCCGTTCCGACGTCGACGCCGATGTAATAAGCCGTCTGGGACATGGTGGTGGTCAGTTCTCAAGAGCTTGGGGTCGTGGGGGTGGACTTGGGGTGGACTGACCTTGGTGGAGCGGGGAAAGGCAAGGGAAAGGTCTCTTCCGGTCCCGGATCCGAACCCCGCTCAAACGTCATTATCGCTTAGCAGTCTGATAATCTACATCGTGTTTAGACACTGCGCCCTGTAACAGGCTAACAGAGAGTCTTTGAGGTTCTTTTCACGTTTATAACAACATTTAACATCCGGACCCAGCTACGTGAAGACATTCAGATAGACAATACCACACGGACAGGAACTTTCAAGCATCCACCCGAAAAGGTCGACGGTATGCATCTCTCGTAAACCGTGCATCGAAAAACATGTGGTCATGATGCATATGCAATGGGCTGCATACATAGCTTTTGTAACATCGTGCAAGTGGGTAAAGCAGCATACAACAAACGACACGCAGGTCCCCAACGTCAAGCCATTCAGACCTCCTTGACCTTGACGGTACCGCGCAGCAGACCGGTCTAAAAACCGCAGGTGTATCAGAGTATGCATCGCTGCAAATGACAGCAATAGAACGTACCCGGCGCGCAGCAATGAGACCGACTTTCTGACCAGGGACGGCAGAGCGGGCGATGGTCGACGCCTTACCAATGTGTTGGTGGTTACCACCACCGTGAGGGTGGTCAACCGGGTTCATAGCAACACCACGAGTACGAGGCCAGCTAGAATGAGTGTCAGTGTGAGTTTATCTTGACACCATACCATCAGAACGTACTTGTAGCGCTTGGCCTTGAACTTGTAGAAAGCACGGCCTGCCTTCAGCAAAGGCTTGTCGATACGGCCGCCGCCGGCGACGATACCAACGGTCGCACGGCAAGAGCCGGAAACAGTCTTCTTAGAGCCAGAGGGGAGACGGATGCGGGTCTTGTTCTCATCAGGTGAGTGGCCGATGACGGTGGCATAGTTGCCGGAGGTGCGAGCGAGTGCGCCGCGGTCGCCAACCTTCTCCTCGACGTTGCAGACAATAGTACCCTCTGGGCACTGGCCAACGGGGAGAACGTTACCAACAGCGAGCTGAGCCTTCTTGCCGGCGTAGACGAAGGCACCGGTGTGGAGACCCTCAGTGGCAACGAAAGTTTCCTGGCGAAGCTTGTAGCGGTAGGGGTCGCGGAAAACGACGCGGGCAAGAGGAGCACCACTGTTTTGCGCTCAACGACCATGCGCGAAGAAGTGAATGCACCAAGGAATGACGCACCGGCCAGAATCGTGGATGATCTCCTTCACAATACCCTTGATGTAGCCATTGCGTTCCGCGAAGTCGAGGGCGCGGAATTGGGCAGGAGCCTTGTTGTGGTGCGTGTGGGACTTGAACTGTTGAGAGTAGTGACGAAGTCTTAGCAGAACCTCTAACGTTTGAAGCGAACGAAACGTACGATGGCGTGAGACCGCCTTTGTGCCCGAATTACCCTACCCATGTCGATTCTGTGGAGGGAGCGGTGTGAGCAGGACAGTTGATGATGCAAAGGAGAGTCGCTGAAGGATGTCAAGCAGCAGGTTCATCCAGATGTCGTCGAGTGCATCCAGCCGATTTCGCTCGCACATCATCCGTCATTCCAACCTGATTGCATCCAGAGACATCGAAAGGGGCCGCCAGAGACATCCACAACAACACAGAGGGTCATACTCACAGTCTTGCTTGTCGGCGATGTTGTCAATGGCGTTGGCGGGCAGTTGAGTGGATTCCAAAATGGAGGCCGCAAGTTGCCGGGCGGCAATTCAATCGAAAAGCGCTGTCGTTGGGCGCTTCACAGTCTTTCACAGTGTAGTACTCAATATTAGGCAATACTGCGCTATACTTAACTCAGAAGCCCCGTCTCTGCTCCTTTTACTGTCGAAGGCAGCTTGTCTGGTTTTCCGCAGGTCGAAAATATGTTGACCTCGGTTTCAACTGGGTAGGGACTTCGTGTTCTTGGACCCATCTCCCCGCATGAGCTTGATGTGGGGTCTCACGCCCGGCACGTGACCTCGACGTTGCCTTGGACCGGACGCGTTCCACGTATCCTCCATCTCAAGTTCACGACTGGTCTCGATGCACCCCTGGCTCCTCCTGCTTCTGCCCTTGTGTGTTCTTGCTAGCGAAGACCGGCCCCTTGGCGTCTCGCCGGAACTTGCTGCTCGCTACGTATCCACAAAGAAGGGCTCCGCGGAGACATGGCAATGTTTAGACGGTTCGAAGACTATTGACTGGTCCGCGGTCAACGACGATTTCTGCGACTGTGCGGACGGAAGTGACGAGCCTGGTTTGTGATTGCAGTTGCTGTCAGGAAAGCCCGTCTAAGTGCCAGCATTTCAGGAACCGGCGCATGTCCGAATTCCCGCTTCTATTGCGTCAACGCTGGTCACGTTGGTTCATATATACCCAGCTCTAGAGTGAGGGATGGTCTTTGTGGTACGTTGGAATGTCTTCCATGATATTGTCGTTGCTCATATCCTGCAAGAACCGGAGTGCTGCGACGGTTCGGACGAGCCCAAGGGTGTTTGCCCAAATGTCTGTAAGGAAATCGGAGCGGAATACCGAGAACGGCTTAAGGCGGACAACAAGCTTCGCAAAACAGTATGTTCAGTTATTGTTTCGACGGCATTGTAGTGGTCTCATACCTGGTTCAGGGCTCCAAGATTCGTTCGACGTACGTTGCCTTCGCCCAGAAAGAGAAGAAACGTCTAGAGGAAGAAATTGCAGCTTCGGCGCAGGAGATTTCCACTCGAGAGAAGGAGGTCGCTCGTCTAAAAGGTGCGCTATTCCTCGTGTCTTGATGAATTCATTCGAACAACCCGGGAGCAGATCTTGTGGAGAGGACTGAATCTCTGTCGGCCGCGGCCCTTGAGGAGAAGAAGTCGTCCCGTAAGTCTCAGCCTTTTCAACGTTCCCACTGTATATTCATATGTTACCCTAGCCCTCTACCAGTCTCTCAAGACTCACTACGCGGCACTCAAGTCACTTCAGCGGGAGCACAAGAAGCACTTGGAACGCGAGAGAGCGCTTGGCGATATCCTCGATCAGCTCCGCATAGGCTACAACCCCAACTACCAGGATATGGCTGTCCTTGAGGCTGTCCGTGGATGGGAGCAGCTCGCTGGGCTTCCTCACATCAACGACGTCGGCAAGGAGGATGACGCTGACGAGCTTGGCTCCGACGACGTCGAGGAGGCTGCTATCGAGGAGGAAGAGGACCTTGAGGATGGCATGTGGACCGCCATGCAGCTCGAGTACCAGTTGGATGATCTCCTGAAGACCGACTACGATGGCCTGCTCATTGAACACGACAAGCACGTCGGCGCGCCCGCGTCCCCAACCGCGATTCGTGAGTAAGACTTACTATGGATCTTCTATCTATCCTGATGCATTTGATTAGTGTTCAACCTCTCGGCGTACCTCCCTGACGCGCTTGTCCCCGGGTACGAGTCTCTTCGCGACAAAGTTGTCGGATGGCTTGCGTTGTTTGGCTTCACTCAGACGAAGGGTGACAGCGCCGCTGGTGAGCTGATACACGCACATGCACATCCTTTGGGCTTGTCTGACCGACTGCTTCATAGACACTTCCAAGGCGCAGAAGGCGCTCAATGATGCGGAGCACAGCCTTAACCTTGCTCGGAAGGAGAAGGCGGACAAGGACCAGGAACTTGCTCGCCTCTTTAACCCCGAGTGGTATGGCCGAGAAGGCGAGTGGAAGAAGCTCTCTGGAAGCTGTATCGAGAAGGAGGTCGGAGAGTGAGTACTTTCGTTGTGTGTCCCTCAGATTGTTCTGACGCCATTGCAGCTACATTTATGAAGTCTGTCTATTCGACGAAGCGCGCCAAAAGCCACTCAGGGGTGGCCAGACGTTTAGCTTGGGGTAAGTCGTGCTCATCACCAAATACATAGGATGAAGCTGAGTTGTTTGCTCTTTCAGCAAATTTGCGGAGTGGAACAATGCCGAGGGCATTGAGAAGGGTTCACCGGTCTACTACAGCAAGCAACATTACACCCATGGTGCTAAATGCTGGAATGGACCTCAACGTTCTGTCACGGTAAGTGCTGTCAAGTAGCTCATGTGGTCACTTACTCATATGGCCTAACCAACATTAGCTGGTGATGAGCTGTGGCTTAGAGAATGCTCTACTCTCTGTTGCAGAGCCTGAGAAGTGTGAGTATGAGTTCAAGGTGACTTCTCCTGCACTGTGCTTGGCACCTTCTGCTGAGGACGTCAAGAGGGAGGAGCTATGAATCTTGTAATGAGTGCCTACTGTCTCCAATCCATCACTTTCATCTTATATTTGAGTTGGATCATAACTTATGTTTTATACAAATAAAACCAAACAAATATGTAAACTCTTGAGGATGACATACTGGAGCCTTCCAGATTAATCAAAGTCTTGAAAGTGAGCGAGTCTTGCTCAATATGAATGGGGTAATGCCCCAATACTCATTATAATAAGGCTTGGCACTTCTATTTGCTATAAGTATATATAAACATATCCATGTTGCCTATCATATGACCCCTGCCGTGGGAATTATCGATCAGCCAAACACATCCAAATAGAGCTTATTAAAAAGTATGAACCTGCCAGCTGTTGTGTTCTTGCTCTCCAGTAACATCTGCTTGCTTCACTCAGATTCCTAAAACTTCCAGACAGTGTTCTGACACTGCTATAGAGCCTAGTAAGCATACCCATCTAGACCTGTCTGATGTCAAGTGGCTGAATTGTGCTACTCTTTTCAGATTCTTCAGCTTGCAGATACATGCAAGTTGCAGCATCTATACATGTAACATTTGCTCATAAACTAAGTCTATCTCTTTGATTCAACCTCTAGTTGGCTTCTGTTCTTTTCCAATCTTACATTATTCCACAACAATGATGTCTTACCAAGGTATGGATCATTGTCATTATGCAGACATGATAATGCTCACCAAAACAGAGCCCATATCTTTGCATGGCCAAAACCCACTTGTTGCTTCCACTCATCTACCTTCAGTAGACTCTGACAATCCATCTTGGGCAACACTCTCAACAGAAGGCACATCTGGGGATGAGGATGCTCTAGATTTTGAGTCCCAAGCAACAACTCCTGAACCTGTGGAAGAGAAGGTGTCATCTCCATACACCACCACACTGCCTTCAAAAGCACCTCCATCTGTACCATTTTTACATCATCAACTCATTAGCAGTCCTTCTCCAATATCAACAACATCCAAGAAGCATGCAAGTCATCACTTGAAGAGAAGGCCTTCTCCTGGCTCTTTGTCAGCCCATGTGTCACCAGCAAGGAAGACCAAGGCTTACCCTCTTCACCATTCCAATAACACCTTGCTCAGTCACCATCCTTCTTCCAGTCATAAAGGCGGAATCAGCATTCTACAACGAGGACGAGGACCTACCACAACTTGGGCAACACATCTTGCACATCTTACAACCTCTCCACAACAGCAGCGTGCACCATTTTCCTCTCATGGAAGTCACATTGTTTCTCCCTCCAGCGCTCTAACACACCAAGTGCTCCGACCACGGAAGCCACTGCCGCCCATCACCGATACTTCCGGAGTTGAAGATTGGGCATTGGTGGACAATGCGCTGTGCACCCAGGTTGCATCAGCTCACAACCTCCGAGCCCACCCCTCTACACAGTTTCCTGCGCCATGGGAGCCGGAGGGCTCTATGGACGCCGGGCGGGCAGGTAGAGCGTATTTCCCCTTGGCGCAATTCGCCGACCTGGCGAAGGGAAGCAAGGGCAAGGAGCGCGCGCGATCAGGATGGACCGTGCCCCGGTGGTCGAATGTGGGCGACTTCAAAGCGCGCCTCGACGCGATGTACGGTCCTGGGGACATCAATAGGGGCCTGGGCAGAGGACCAAAGAACGTGAGTGACATTCCTCTCGACACAGGCGTGGTGGGGAAGAGGATCATCGGGGGGCGGTGGTTGTAGAAGAGAAGTGTGTCCGCTCACTGACTTATTTTGGTGATCATCTTCGTAGATCCCGGCCGGCAACGCAGCGTCGGGCACTACGCCCGACCAACCTGCTCTCGTTGCGCTGCCCGATCCTGGGGCTGCGCAAGGCTCGGCGTCGACGGAAGACGAGGATGAGCCGGATATGTCGCTGGGAGGCATGCGCCGAGGGCGGCTTGAGAATCCGAGTCCGCAGAGGGACACTCGCACATCCAGGCGCCATGGAGCGTCGGGAAAGTGGCCGGAGATCGAGTAAATTTGGAAGGACCGACTGTGGCTGTAGCCTTCCGAGAGTGGCACTCCCGGTAAGTGGCACTCGCGTGATAGCTGCAATCGGGCCACAGTTGTTGAATGACCTGGTTCTCTCTAGATACCCACGACCATAGAAGGAAGTGCACGTTCTTGCTGGCGCCGGTTGAGATTTCATCGCGATGTCTGTAGTTCAAGCAGATGAATGTGGTTTCATAAATGGAGTGCGCAACGTCCTGGCTGATGAGATGAAGGAGTAAGCAGGCTCGTTCGTAAGCTGCCCGACGTGAACCGAAGGCATCGGTGGAGGTCAACGTGCGAGGGAGGGGCAGTGCGCCTGGACCGGCGATTGCGGTATGTCATGCGTGACTGTTACATGACATGGTCACGGGTGACGGTGGAGGAGCCAGCGTTGGAACCGGTTTTTTGTGGTCATCACGACCAACATCTCGTACTTCTTGTCATCATCACCACAAGCGACCCTTGCCTCCTCCCCACTCTGAACATGCTCGCTCTGGCCCCGCAGCCGATGCATACACCTGTAGATGTCCCCCATAGAACGCAACCACCCACCCCGGGCTCATCAACAAGACCTGCCTTCCGCAAAGTAACCTCTTCCTATACCTCCGCGCCCTCCTCCAGCCACTCCGCCCATTCTAGCCACTCTGGGTCTCACTCGTCCCACCCTGCTCCACTAGAGGTAGCATCTTCATCTCGACGCGCCACACCACAGCGGACACCATCCTTCGCATCAAGTGCTCGCCCCACGGTGTACGATGGACACGAGGACGATCCTTCAACCCCCCCTGGTTCCGAATCCGAGGACAACGAGCCAGAGACGACCATGCAGTCTGGCCCTGCGGCGGTGGACATCCACTCTTACGACTCAACGACATTGCTGCGGCTCCTAGCCAACGCTTTGACCGAGATCGCGTCCATGAACACAGACCGCGACCACTCCGAACCTTACCTTTCCACCTCTTCGGCTCATTCGCATGCCAGTCCTTCTGAGCCCCACCCTCCGATATGGCGGACGCTTACCACCGCCTCGCGCCACGCCCTCTCCACCGCGTCATCCCTCTCCTTCCACGCCCGCAACGTCCCAACAATCGCCCTGGAAGCGTACCTCACTCGCATCCAGAAGTACTGCCCCGCAAGCAATGAAGTTTTCTTGTCATTACTCGTCTACTTCGACAGGATGATGAAGCTGGCGAAGGAGTCGTGTGGGAAGGTGTTCGCGATTGACATGTACAACGTTCACCGGCTCGTCATCGCCGGCGTGACAGTGGCAAGCAAGTTCTTCAGCGACGTCTTCTACACCAACTCGCGGTACGCCAAGGTGAGCCCAAGTCAGTTCAGTGGCCAACGGTTCTAGATAACTCACTCGCGTGTCATCCGTCCTTCAAGGTTGGCGGCCTCCCGTTGACCGAGCTCAATCAGCTCGAATTGCAGTTCTTGCTCCTGAACAACTTTCACTTGATGATCTCGCAAGAGGAAATGCAGTTGTACGTAAGCAAACTGGCGCAACAGTCCCAAATACCCTCTGGTGTCTCCCTCGTCCCATTCCTCCCCGACTCTTCCTCCGCACCTTACGATTTTCGCCGATCTCCCGTCGGGCCCGTGAAGTATTTCGCAGCGCTTGACGGCTACATTTCCCATCTCCACGCGCGGGCGCGTCCATCACAACGCGATTCGGGCGTCCACCCACACACCCCTTCTTACACGCCGTCTTCATCCCGCCCGGCTTCTGAGTACCGGAGGTCGACTAGCTGCTACTCGACATCGTCTGCCTCAGACGCGGTGACCGACTCGGGCGACACCGAGACGGACTTCGAGGGCGAAACTGATGACGAGCCAACTATCCGCGCGCCTCATTCGTCGGCGTCCTCCGAGACGATGAGTCTGCATTCCGCCGCGAGCGATGCAGATTCATTATACACCGAGGATGACCGGAGCGAGGCTGGGGAGCATCCACATCCGCACGCTAACGGCGCGCGGTCGGGAGACTATCGCCACCGGGATATGATGAGCCCGTAAGGGGGCTTGTAGACAGCGGGACTGTCCCCACGGGCGGCGCACCGCGCGGTGCGCTATAGACGTGCTCGGAATGCTGGGATGGCGGCATTGCTGGGTTGGGATGGACGGGTATGTTCTCGCATGCTCGCTGTACTGTGAAGGATGTTATTATCGTAAGTACGCCCCGGACGTTCGATCCACGCTGCTTTTTGTCACACACACAACCATACGACATTGATCCATTGATCGTGTATATACACTCCGTAATCAGGCGCTCCGTTTTTTTATTCTCGTTGCTACATTGTACAGTGGTCATTTTTCTCGCCATGGCTCCCATGTTTGATTGCATGCACAAGCATAGTATATTATGTCGAGCGGCCGCAAATATACTGAGCCTCATGTGTATTGCTTGTTTTGCGGGTCTGCCGAATGCACATAAACTCTATAGGGAGAAGAAAAATAATTTTCTACCATGAATGCACGGTGGAGTGTTTCCTCGGCTAGGTCCCAGGTGGGGTTGGCTTCATGGACCGCGGGAGCGCCGTTGTGACCATGTCGGATTTACTGCGAAGTAATGCGGTGACGGTTGTTTATAGTCAAGTAAACAAGACGGCGCTTAGTGAGATGGATCGGGGTCACGACGTTGCGCGTTGCACGAACTTGTCTCTGCTCAAGTCGCCGCCCAGCCCGAGGCGAGAGCATGTCGCTGCCCAACGGTGACTCGACATCCAACGACGGCATGGACGTAGACGGCGCGTCCACGGCCTCCGCGGAGCCTACCTTCAAGGTCCCGCCCGTCCCCACCCGCCCACGCGCCGCGTCCGTCCCCGCCACTCTGCGCGAGAGCGCGTACCAGGTCGGGTACGTGTACTCGAGCAAGATGATGACCCACAGCTGTCCCCGCGGCCACTGCGAGCAGCCAGAGCGCATCTCGCGCATATTTGACATTCTCAAACAGCACGGCTGCCTCGCAGAGATGAAGCAGCTCCCCATCCGACGCGTCCTGAGGGAGGAAGCGCTCCTCGTCCACAGCCAGTCTTTGTGGGAGAAAGTCCTCGCCCTGCACTGTAGGCGTTTTGATAGACGTTGTCTTTGCTTTCTTTGGACGTACTGACAGGCCGCTTGTTTTTTTTGCTAGCTCTCACCGCGCAGGATATAGCGGACTCTGAGGCGTATTACAACGACCTCTCTCTCTATGTCCACCCCACGACGCCGTACGCGGCTCAGCTGAGCGCGGGAGGTGTCATCGAGGCCGCCCTTGCCGTAGCTAATGGTGAAGTCAAGAAGGCGTTTGCCATCGTCCGGCCACCGGGCCATCACGCCGAGCCTGACGAACATATGGGCTTCTGTTTCTTCAATAATGTATCGATCGCCGCCAAAGTCGTTCAGCTCAGGACACCCATCAAGAAGGTATTGATTTTGGATTGGTATGTTTAAAGAATGGGAAGCCATGTGCCTAGTACTAACCGATTAGCAGGGACGTCCACCACGGTAATGCTTCATGACGACACCTTTATCGAGTGCTCACATAATGCAGGCAACGGCACACAACGGGCCTTCAACGACGATCCATCTGTACTCTATGTCTCGTTACATCGCTACGAGGGCGGAAACTTCTACCCTAACGGCCCGTTCGGAAGTATGACCTCGTGTGGAGAGGGCGCCGGAGCTGGCTTGTACGTTTCAAGGGCATCGTTTGGCGTTTCAGAGACGGACGTTGACCATTTCGCTGAATAGCTCTGTCAACATTCCTTGGCCCGAGAGAGGCATGGGTGACGCAGACTACATCCTGGCCTTCCAGAAGATTGTCATGCCTATTGCTCTCGAGTTCTCTCCGGAGCTTGTCATGAGTCAGCCTCTGTTACTAGGTCATGACCTCCTTTACTTACAGACGCTTTACAGTTTCAGCCGGGTTTGATGCCGCGGATGGCGACGACCTTGGTGAATGTCACGTCTCGCCCGCGGGATACGCACATATGACACACATGCTGTCCTCACTGGCCGGGGGCAAACTCGTCGTGGCGCTTGAAGTAAGTTTTAAGGTTCATGGGCATCAATTGTGTAGCTCACCCGCGAGTTGCAGGGAGGTTATTGCCTGGACGCCATTGCCAATTCAGCGTTGGCGGTGACGCAAATAATCCTGGGTGGCATGCCTCCACAGCTACCGCCCATGACCGCGACCGAAGCCGCTACTGAGACTATCTATCAAGTCGCAATGGAGCAGAGCAAGTTCTGGAAGAATGTCGATCCGAAGGCCTGCGAGCCTATTGAAGGTCGGTATATGCGTTCACAGACCGTACTAGAACGGTGCCTGATATGCCACTCGTATCACAGAGATGGAGCCCGTCGCAATCGCCCTTCCAGGTGCGTGATTTTACGAGTGCCTATAGTCAACTTCTCCTCACGCCCACGATTTAGAATTGCTGAAGGCCCATCGACAAGAATATCTGTTCAAGAACCACGGCATGGTCGAAGTACCCCTCTTGAACCAGGCTCTCATAGAACGGTTCCAAGCCCAGGTCGCTTGCACGTCGGTATCGTTTTGTGTCCCTTCTATTCTGTCGTCTTATACATTTTACAGCTCCGATATCATGGAGAACAACACATTGGTAGTTTTTGTGCACGAGTTGTAAGTTCTATCAATTACTGTTTGAGCCATCCCTGATGCTTTCGAAAGTGGTAATCTGCGTGTAGAACTTGAATCCGTGACGTACTGCGATGTCCGCCAAGAGCACTCGTACCTGGTAGGTGATAGCCTCCTCTTCCTGTTTGCAAGTTTTGACCGCTATTTGTTCCCCGTTCAGGTTGATTGTTCGAAAGAGTTGCTCACCTGGGCAAGGAAAGAGAACTATGCCGTTCTTGATGTCAATGTCTTCGGAAAGCCATTCCCCAAGACAAAGGTATGTCGTTATTGTATCAGTAGCCTTTCTCAGGGCTGACTCCTCCGTCCACAGCTGAAGAACATCGACGATTACGCCGGCGCAGTCATGGTATACCTCTGGGACAACTATATCCAGTATGTCTTCCCATATGTACCGGCGCCGGAGTCATTCCTCACCTTTGTTCCTAGACTCACAGATGCGCGACAAGTAATCCTTATTGGCCACGGCCCAGGTTGTGCTCCTCTCATGAGTTTGATCCAGCAACGTGGTACGCTTACCTCTCTCTCTCTGTGCCCAATGATTTCATCAACCCACTATGTATTGCAGCAACAAGCGTTATGAAGACAGTCAAGGGCGTTGTGCAAGTCGTCGGGCATCACAACGTGCCGTACACCCCGCGCGACATGGAAGTCCTGCGCCAGTGGTACTACGATGCAAGTTCTCTCTACCTCCTTCACCCTGGCGCGAACAGTGGTCACTTACCTGTCGTCGTTTGGACCGTATGCAGAACTCCATTGTTATCGTGCCGGCGAACCACCGCATATTCCAAAACCCAAAGACGTTCAAGAAGCATGGCACCATTTTCCGCATAGGTATGTATCCGCATCCTCCATACACCTCTACGTCCTCACCATCTTGTCTGGACAGCCGAGGAAAAGCCGATTAAGCTCATCATCAAGGCCATGCCTGGCATTCAGAGTTACATCCAGGAGAAACTCGGCAGCTCACCCCACGCCAATGGCACCACGAAGCCATAGGCCGAGCGATGGTCCGTTTTGGCAGTAAAATCCAAGGTTTACTCGTCAGGGGGAAATGTCCACCCCCGAAGCGTTGCAGCAAACGGGCCTATTGGCCAATCCTGGAATCACCGCTTCTCCACCTCGTCGCTCGTTCCGGAAGTGTATCGTCACGACGTTTCCTTGAGTCGCGCTCTGTATGTGTGATGTGTTGCTTTCGAATTGTTGTTCTCTTGTCGTACTCGTACTCTGCACGTATATACTGGTTCATTTGTTAGGGTTTCCAACTCAGAGTGCTCAAGCTCAAGCATTCAGTTCAAGTATATGTTTCGAAGAAAATGATCCGGGTGAATCCAGAGCTGGAAGATCTACAACAAGGAGCACACATCGGTACACAAGAATCTGCATCAACGCTCGTCACATCGCGTCTTCGTCCTCCGTAAGCACCTTCAACTTCCAGCTCTTAATATCATCGTCTGGCTCCTCCAACGCCCACAGGGCATCCTCGTCGTTCTCGCCGTTTTGACGCGGCTGCTCTGCGGGTCTGTGAACCTCTTCGACCCCGCCCTCAATGTCGACATCTTCCTCCTCCTCGAGCATCTTGCGTCGCGCAATCTCCGCCTCGTCCTCCTGCAGCGCACACCAAGTCGTCAACAAGAAACACGCAGCCCAAACACGGACGGTCCGCTTACAATGTCGAACTCGTCTTCCCGCTCCTCGTACTCGACATTCTCGTCCACCTCCTCAAAACCCCCTGCGAAGGCTCCCCAGCGCTCCTCCGTCGGGCAATGCCAGATGAAGATATTGCCCATGTTCGTACAGGAGGCTATTGCGGGCTTTGAGGGATGCCACTACGAAAAATGCCGTTAGCGTTGGCGACTGTGCACACGGACGGGGGACGTACGTGCACGTCCATCAGCAGTTCACGACCGCCGTCCAGCGTGCTCGCAAGAAGGCCTTCCCGTGCCAAGTCCCATATGTAGATCTTGTGCGAAGCATCGTCGGCGGCACCTAAACCGAGTGTAGTAGGCAATGTAAGAACTTGCGCTGGATGGAAACACTTGGAATCGCCTGACCTCCTGCGAGCCATTCCCCATCCGGACTGTATGACATGGAACGCCACGACACCTTGCTGATGGGGTCGTGGAAGCGGAGGGTCGGTTCTAGCTCCTGCTCTATGTACTCGTTGTCCGCGCTTGGGGGTGCGTAGACCGGCAAGGTGAATTGTCGCAGCACGCGGTCCGAGGAGTTGGTCACTAATCGTCTGCGCTGGGCGATGCGTCACTTCTCGTGAGATTGCGTGGAGAGGAGCTGTGGTGTGACGCACCTTCCCGACGCAACGAACTCGAGACCTCGAATGATACCCGCACCGGATATCTTATGTCGAGCTATCATCTACAGTTTGCGCGGAGCTCGTCTGAGGGGTGTGGCGGCAATGACTCAACCAACTGCACGCACCGTTTTTGTGCGGGTGTTGAACACTAAGACGGTACCCAGCGTCGTGCCTACGAAGACGTGCTTGCCTGAGGGGTCGAAGCGTACCGCTGTTGGTGCAGACCTGGAATCATGCCATGAGTGAAGACAGTGGAAAAGCATGACCTGGGCGTACCTAGACCTGTTATATTGGCCCTCGTCATCACTCTCGTCCAGGACCTCTATGAGCTCGTAGCGTCCCTTGTATTCCCTTCGCTGGTCCACAATGTAAACTTCTCCGCTACTCAAGAGCACCAGGATGATTTTGCTTCAGTAATTGTTAGTGCGATTGCCTGAGTTACTAATAATTATGGCGCGCACCTGTTCTTGGGATGGAAATACGCAGAGATGACGGGCACATCGAAGCGAATGGTGGACCGACGGCGGGGAGGGTCCCTGTCGGAGGCGAGGTCCCACACCACTACGTTCCAGTCCTTCGACCCCGTCAGGACATACCGCGAGTTACGCGACCAGCTGAGGATCATGAGAACTCACACCAAGCCTCACTAGCCAACCACGACGCACTCGACGCAAGTGATCCCCTTGACATGGCCATCGCACCATCGCGCTTGGCCCTTCGTGTCCAAATCCCATACAATAGCCACTCCATCGATGCGTCCTGCGAGAATGAAGCGGCCAGAGGGGTCATATCGCGCTATGCAGGCATAGGAGTCGAGAGAAGTTTGGATAGATGTTGGGTAGGGCAAAGTGAAGAGGTCTGGTGTGCGCGGTCGGCATCAGCAATATTCGGTGGGAGAATACCACTGAGCTTGCTCACTTGTCACGGTTTTATTCATGCCTTGTCGACTAAGCTAGAGGCAGGCGTTCAGTGGTGAGGGGTCCGAGAGGGTGGAAGAGGAGGAGCAAGTGAGGCCAGCCTGCGAGCGCTGGAGAACGCGTCGCCACAGTCGCGCGCACGCGTTCACGGACTGCGCGTCCTCACTCTACAACGACCACTTCCCTCCGTTAACATAGCCTCTTCCAATGTCGTCTGTGAAGGTCGAAGAGCAGCATAAGCTTGACCACTCTCTTCTTGAAAGCCTCCAGGTTCCTGCAAATTATCGAAAATACGACGAGACAACCGAAACGGATATTGTCGTGCAGCTCGAGGGGTGGAAGAGGGATGCTTATGAGGTCTTACAGAAGTTGCGCGACAATCTCCATGCGCTGAAATTCGTAAGCGCGTCATGTCAAGCCGACCTTGTGTATTATGTCGCCCCATTCGACGGTGATGGGCCATGGGTGCTGGATTCGAGTCGAGAGGTCGCCAAAGGCAAGGGATTACTCTACACTTCCTCCATGTCCCTCCTGACAGAATCCTCAGACATCCTAACTGCATATACGAAGTCGACCGCTGAAGTACAGGAGGTTGTGCTTCGTAACTTCGTCAAACCTATCTTCCAACCCAACCCCCACCCGTCGGTCAATATCGAGACAGGCCGCAAGCTTCCCCGTGCTGCAGGTGGTCCGCTTCGCCACCTAGATTTTATGGAAGGACAAGAGTGGAAGAAAAACCCGGCAGTATCGCACGTCATCTCCTGGTGCTTATCGCATGCCGATGTATGCTATACTTGATTCTCACCGTCATTCTCATTCCGCCTCACCCCTTATCGGAATGTAGACCCCAACTGTGGAGAAACTGTGGCATCTCTTCGTTCCCCCAATCATGACCTTACTGGACGACTACGAGGCAAAATACAAGCTACAGGGTGTCCGACTCGTATCACAGTTGCTCGAAGCATCTCCCCCTGACTTGCTACGACGCACCGGGATCGATAGACTGATGCTCCATGTAAGTACACAACTCTCCACGTGCCCAACGTCGACATACTCATCCTCCATGGTTACAGTCGCTCAAGACTTGCTTGGCATTCCTTCAGCATCCGGAGACCCCGAGTCTCATTCGCTCCGCGGTACCAACAAGTATACGATTGACCGAGCTCACCACAGCGGAAGGGTCCGCGGCTCGTTTTGATCAGCTCTGTGCCCTCCTAGGAGACGACATCGTAGGCAACATCTGGATATACGCTTCGAGAGATCCCGACGCTATAGAAGCGTCTGTGGATGTGGTCCCAATCATCGTGAAGGCTTTGGGTATTGGTGCCTCACGCTACCTCAAGGTGAGTTAACGAATGTTGTCGTGGGCGATTCAGCTTTCATACTCAATCTCTCAGGGTCTGATACCGCAGCTAGTGTTCCCCCTCATACCCGCCCCAGATAACGGGGCCTCTGTTGGGTACAAGTTGTCGTCCTTTGAGGCTCTCGAAGCGGTGATAGTGGAATGTGCGCCCAGAATCCATAAATGGCGGGGCACCGTTTTGGAGGCGATTCTCAAGTGTTGGGTCGATATTCCAGAGAGCAATCTCAAACCAGAAGGTAAATTTTGGTGCAACGAAACGATCATTCATTGACTCATGCAAGCCATGTGCAGAGCAAGCTCAGTTGAAGGATCGATGCCGCTCTGTGTGCGCCCTCTTGGCGAAGGTCTGCCAGCCCGCAGCTCCAGTGCGTGCATCGTCCCATGACACTACATTAACGGAGTCTCATGTCAATTCAGGCGGACTACCAACGCATCATCTCACTCGATCCAGCCCTCTTTGGGCCGCTTCTCGAACTACCGCAGATAGAAACTTCGGCGTAATCAAAGGGATTCCACGCGATATATTACCGCCGCAACCCGATCTACACGAAGTCATTTCGCCTGGTAGATGGATGTGGGGTAGGTGAGTAGCAGGCCGCTGGCAATGATCGTTGATGCGGTATGCTCATTCCTACCCAGTCAGACAGTACAGGAGCACGATGTTTCGGTGATGTACGCCATTTACCAGGAAAGCAATGCCAACGAGGTCGAAATATCCACCTAACGCACCGAGACTTGCGGCTCTGTTCCTCATACTACTGCTACTGCGCAGCTGGATCGACCTCAGCGCACTGTTGACATGCAACTTGGCGATGGGAGGAACCAACCGTTTTTCGCCTCCACGGTGGACCGTTCAATCGTCGTTCGGTCATCGTCGAGGGATCCTCCGCGTCCTTACGATGCTTCTTCCAGAAAGGCCCACATTGCGAGGGGGGTGGGTACAAAACAACTCATGTTGCGATGACGGGAAAAATCCTCGGGGGGAGGCAGTACTTGATCGGAGATGATGAGTCGTTCAACGACTGGGTTATCGCAAGCCTTAGCGTGTATTGCGCAAACTGCTAAATTGGGAGTAAAAGAGCGTGTTGGTGAGAGGATAGGTGGGAGACGGCGAGGAGGAGACAGTGCGCGCCGCCGGGGTCAGATGCGGCGACCAGCTACCGCAGGCTCCAACAAATTCGCATGCGCCTACAGACGGTTACGTACAGGTCTGACACATTGACGTGAACGGCGCGGTCTGACGAGGAGGAACAACACGGGCGGGTCACCAGAGAATAAAGAAAACGATGGTAGCCTTGTGGGGAGGGTTCGTTACAAGTTGTGTCGACCGATTCAGTCTCGAGTCTCGACGCTCTCGACGATTGGTGGGTGCAAGTAGGTCCAAAATACAAACTCCGGGCACTCCGCCGACCTGGTCGGAGCATGAACCGGATTTGGAATTACTTTTGTTCCGCGCTTCAATTTCAAATTCAAATTCACCCCAGTCTCTCACGACAGTGACACTGCGCGCGCCTCACCCCGGCAACCTCATGCCGACCACCAGAACGCTCTCTCCTTCACCGACCTCCTTAGTCCCCGTCATGTCAGGCAGCACCTCTGAAGGCAGGGCGGACCGCTATGCAAAGCTTGCACCCGTCGAAATCACATGGAGAGACCGTCAACAGTACTTGGAGTCCCGCGGGTACATGCTCCGGCGTCGTTACCATCCTGATTGGCAACCCTCTTGGAAGTTAGACCCCAGTATACGGGCCAGAGATGCTGAAGACTCTGTGTCAACCCATGTCAGTGAATTCAAGTCTGAATAGGTTTTTTTGCGTTGCTCATTCTTTGCAGATGCTGCGGTCCAGCCTCATGGACGCAACAAGTATTGCTGACGGCAAGCTTGTCCTTCTCAAACGCATTAACACGGAGTCGGCAGAGTTGGATATCGCCCAACAACTGTCTTCCCCTGAGCACCGCTCAGATCCCCGCAACCACTGTGTGCCTATCCTGGACGTCATACCCGACGGAGACGACCAGGCAATGTCGTACATTGTAATGCCCTTCCTCCGTTACGTGGATGATCCCCCCTTTCGTTCCGTGGAGAATATTCTCGACTGCGTCGACCAACTGCTTGAGGGTTTAGTATTCCTACACGAGCGCGGCATTGCTCACCGGTCAGTCTCTTTCAACTCATAAATATGAACGGTGACAAACCTAACTCTCTACTTAGCGACTGTGCATACAAGAACTTGATGATGGATGCTGCACCCTTATATCCAAAGGGGTTTCATCCTATGTATACCAGTTCTCTACCCAACCATATCATGCGCCCTGCACCGCTTCTGTCGCGCAATGACGTCCCAGTCAGCTACTACTTCGTCGACTTTGGCATTTCTACGTGGTTAAAACCGGAAGATACCGATAGACTTGTTGTAGGCTCAGACGGCCTAGACCAAGACGTGCCTGAGCTCTCGGACGACGTTCCCTACGACCCTTTCAAGGTCGACATTTTTGTGCTCGGAAACTTCTTCCGACAACACTTTTTGCAGGTAAGATCTGCTATCTACCCCTTTCACCGTGAGGTATGTTGAACCAGGTGCTATAGAAGTATTCAAACGTGGATATTCTGGAACCGCTGGTCTCCCAGATGACACGCAGGGAACCTGGGCAAAGACCCGACGCAGCTAACGCGCTCCGGCAGTGGACAGCCAAGCGACGCAGCATCTGGGCTGTACAACGGTTCTGGAGGCCTCGCCCACGAGGAGAGCATGTAGTAGTGAAGGCATTCTCTGACGTATTTTCTTTGGCAGGTTTTCTCTCGTATCCAGGCAGCTTGAGAAGCTGACTCCTCCACACAGCTCTACCTTGTCTATAGGTTGCTACACCTGCCTCAGTGACGTCAAATACCCACAGTCGCTCTTGTTCATGATGATTCATCCTCTGTTTTGCTGTTGTAGCTTTTGGGAATGCTATCCGACCTAACCGTTGCATGTTATCTTGGTCGGAGTCCCTTCAGCACCGCTGATCGACAGATATCTCGTGTCAATGCACCACTGCTACGTGCATCATAAACCCGCTCGCGCTCGCGGGGTCGTGGTCTTTCGGGACGGCACGAGGTCAGTGCGAGTCCATGCCCGTTAGTCTCGCAATAAGCAAGGAACAAGGCCCAGTGGCTCAGTTCCGAAGCGAGTGGGTATCAACTCAAAGGGCGATGAAGCTGCTATAATAGGCTACACCACCTTGTTCACCCTCCATCCGATGGCAATTCGCGTTCCGTTGTTCTAAGGGATCTAGACACTTACGAAGGACCCATTGCACCCGGCAGTCTGCCAGAAGAATGTACGTACAGCAGTCACCGCTCAATATGTTTGCCGATCTGACGGAATGGCAGGTGGAACGCAAGTATCAGTGGCCGATGGGCCTACGGCAGGCACATAGTTCGCGGCGTGGTACCGCGTGCCCCTGTGCCCCGCCTTCGATGCTACTGTGAATTGTGACAAGTATGGGAACAGCAGTACTGGACATGAAGACAATACCGCACTGCCGACGCCATCAATGCCGTCAACCAAGGTGCTGGTGTCCGGTTCGGTTCGCCTTGTCTCCAGGGACAACAGCACGCCCAGCATGGCCCTCCCAGTTGACGGCTTCTTTAAGCGCACTTGATGCGCAGCATTCTTTCTCTGGGGCTCCGAGAAACCCATCTTTATTGTGTCGCGAAGCCATGGACCATCATTTCGAAGAACGGCTCTGGAATTCGAAGAGTGGCCGCCCCAGGGCGAGCATCAACTCGCAAGCATCCACAAGGAATTTCACACTTCCATACGATCCCCTTCTCCGGGTTGGGTGATGACTTGGCCAATGTCGCAAAGCCTACGATATCAGAAAGGAGTCAGCCTTAAATTGCGACTTCATGCCGTTACTTGATTGTGGGCGAATACTACCATGGAACAGCCCGGGCCGTGATGTCTGTGGGCGAGTACTACCATGGAACAGCCCGGGCCGTGATGTCTGTGGGCGTGGTATACTATCTGGTGCAAAGTCGAGTGCGAGGTTTTCCCATCCGGCGACAAGTCGCCTTGAATTTCAGACCTGAACGAGCGAGGCGGAGGTCGGACGACTAACGACCAGAGTATCGGGAACGCGGACAGCTCAAGGCGTGGGCCCAGAGCCAGATCCGGAGTGTGAGATGCAGGCCCCTGGAGCTCTCCCGTGCACCGTGGGCTGAGCCCTTGTGCTTCCAAGATGCTAGCATGTGCCATCGCCTAGTAACCGCCAGCGTTGTCCCGCTGCAAACGGGGCAGGCCCGTGACAGAACCTACGCGCTTGGCAGTGCTAAATAGTTCGGTGCAAGTTAGTTTAGTTTAACGGCGCGCTCGAGAAGAGCCCTTCCTTACTTTCTTAACATGCAAGCCAACTCAATTCTAGTGAGGGCATGAGGGCATGTTGACTCGTTCGCCATACATCATTGAAGTCCAGATAACCGCAACTTGTGCGGCACAGTTGGGCCCAGGGCAACATGAGCAACGGCCAACGGGTAGTACTGACGAATTCTTACGCACCTTCCTGTTCCATACGTATAACGGGCCCTTGTATGGCCCTGATATGTCGGCTGGTCAGAGCGCACCAACGTTAGTGTGAAAATGCTCGAGGGGAGAAGGCTGAGTTGGAGAGGACTCGCGAGAGCTCCATCCCCACCATAGCGGGGTGTACTACCAAGAGGGATCGGAGCTGGGAGCGCATATTCATGGCCGGGGGGTTCGAGGAGGAAGGCATAGACGTTAAGCCTACCAGATACTAGAGCAGGTGCGAGTTGCATGGCCACTGCAGCTGGTCAGGAACGAGCCGTCGGGCCGCCCGGGCCAAAACCCCCGCGGTCAGCGCTTCTGCCTCGGAGATCTCGGCAGGGCTTCGGCTGGTGGATCTCACTCTTGCCTTCGCCTTTCTCGCTTTCAGGACTTGGTGCACACCGTTGGCCAGCATATCTGCCATGTGTAGCGTTTAACTGAGTGACAGACCATCGTGCATCAAGGTTGGAGGATGCGGATCAGAGGAACAAAGGGAGCATGCTCTTTCCCCACATGGAGATCAATTGAGCGCGACATACGTGGCCCCCACGCAAAGTACCTCAAGGTGAGTTAGTAACTATTGTTGCAGGCGATTCAACTTTAATTGGATCTCTCAGAGTCTGGTACCGCAACTAGTGTTCCCCCTCATACCCGCCACAGATAACGGGGCCTCTGTTGGTTACCCTGGAGGCTCTCGAAACGGTGATCTCGACGCATCAAACGCCCGTCGACGGTCATGCAACCTGACGCACAGGTGATCAGCGGCGCTCGAACTCACTCTGGCTCTCAGAACAAGACCCCTCAAGGCCGCACCCCTTCCCTCCGCTCCTCGCATCCCCCAACCTAGCCCCGCTATGCTTGGCAGAACCTCTCAACGCAAGACAGACCCCGACCGTTTTGCAAAACTTGCGCCTGTGGAAATCGCATGGAGGGACCGACAACAATCCCTGGAGTCTCGCGGTTATATGCTCCGCCGCCGCTACCACCCTGAGTGGCAACCGTCTTGGAAGCAAGACCCGACGATACGAGACAGAGATGCCGAGGACTCAATATCAACTCATGTGAGTATGACCAAGTATGATGGTTATTCGACTGTCTCACCCTTCGCAGATGCTGCGGCACAACCTCATGGACGCAAGAAGGATCTCAGACGGCAGGCTCGTACAACTGAAGCGCATTGCCACGCAATCAGACGAATTGAATATTGCCAGGCAATTATCTTCCCCAGAGTATCGTTCTGATCCTCGCAACCATTGCGTACCTATCCTAGACGTCTTTCCTGACGCGGACGACCCGAAGATGTCGTACATCGTGATGCCTTTCCTCCGTTACGTGGATAGCCCTCTATTTGAGTCCGTAGAGAACATGTTTGACTGTGTTGATCAACTTCTCGAAGTATGTTCTCTGCGTCTTTGTGAACGTCGGGCACTGATATCGCCGCCGACACAGGGTCTCGTATTCCTGCATGATCATGGTATCGCTCATCGGTGAGAACCTGGATGATGCACCGGTCTAGTCCGTTGACGAAGACTGATCCAAGCCCCCTGTAGGGATTGTGCCTTCAAGAACCTGATGATGGACGCTACATCGTTATTTCCGGATGGCTTTCACCCCATGTACACGGATTGTCTACCTCAGGACATCACACTCCCTGCTACACAGCTCTCGCGCAACGACGTGCCAGTTACCTACTACTACGTTGACTTCGGTATATCTACGTGGTTCAAGCCAGAGGACACGGACAGACTTGTCGTGGGCTCTGACGGTCTGGATCAGGACGTGCCCGAGCTCTCTGATGACGTTCCCTACGATCCATTCAAGGTCGACATCTTCATCCTCGGGAATTTTTTCCGCCAGAACTTTACACAAGTGAGAACAATATTTCTTTTCGGGGAGAAGACATCGTTAACCAATCAATACAGATATATTCAAATGTAGATGTACTTGAAACGCTGGCCGGCCGGATGACTCGCAGGGACCCTTCTCGCCGCCCGGCGGCTGCAAACGTGCTTCAACAGTGGAAAGCTTTGCGACGCACTGTGTGGAGCGTGCAACGCTTCTGGAGGCCTCGTCCACGTGGAGAACCTCTCATCAACAAGGCATTCTCTGACTTGTTTTCATTGGTCAGTCCCCCTCCCCCCATTCGTCTGCGTGCCTTGAGGTGTTAACTTCTGACCGCCCAGCTATACCTTGTCTACAGGTTCCTACGGTTGTCTCTATGATGGGCTCAAACGCCCGGGATCGTTCATTATCCTAGTCATTTGTCCTGCGTCTCGCTGTCGTTGCTTCCATGTATGCTATCTGGACCAAGCCCTGCCCACTGGTACGCGGCCGTGCCTTGAGACCAGGGAGAAACGGGAAAGTATATGCATAGTGGGATACCTTCCATTTAACGCGCTCTTATGAACATGGCCATAGGCTGTTGGCTTGTCCCGGCGAAGTGTCATGGCAGAGGCGCAAAAGAGCTCATTCTTCTCCTTTACACGTCCGCAGATCTCTAATCCATATTTGAGGCGCTGGATCAACTTGCCGGCAGTCTTAGGCGGCGGCAGATGCCGCATTATGCGCACTCGCGGCTGCCATCAGGCGCTGGTGCTGCTTTCGCTACCGCTCTGACTCTCTCAGTCTCTCTTGGACTCGGCTTGAGTCACTCTTGTCTCTCGTGTTCCCTCTGCCGCACTGACTCTGTCGGACAGCGTATACGATATGTCCAATTCGTCCGCATTAGGGGTACAAAAGGAGAAGGCTCTTACCGAACACGGAGAACAATCGTGTGCATTGGAGTACGATCCATATAATCCACATCCCCCGGCCCCCTGTTCACCTAGCTCGAACCCCTACCACCACCTTCTTCAATACTCGCCACATTCGTAAACGCCACCGATGGGCCAGAGACACCAAGCTTTCCTCATCGCCCGTGTTCGCCCTCACGGCGCTCAACCCGGCGAGCCAGGACGGAGACGTTGCATAGCAGCCTTCCACCACCAATGGTCCTTTGGCAGTCTCCCACTGCTTGCTATGCGCCGTCTCATCACATTGGTGAGCCAGCCAGAAAACGCTGCCATCCTGCGCGCCGAAATCCAATCCATCAACGGACAATACGGACACGGTTGCGAGGAGCCCATCATCCCTGACATCCCTTGCCCTTACGCCGCATCTCTTTTGGGCTCAGCGTGGACTACAGATCTTGAGGCGGGTAAAGAGATATACGTTTCTGGATGGTCTTTGGAGGGCGCAACTTTATCTGCTTCGATGGGTTGCTGGGATGGAGGCGAGTAGTTCCAATTGTATTCCCATCCATTGTCTCTGACAGCCTTCTGGAATTGCTCAGATAACAACGATGGCATTTCCATCCTCGATATCACTGAGCCTGACCGTCCCGCGTATTGTTTCCTGCAATCCAAAGATGTTCTCGATGCATACGGGTACCTGACCACATATTATCCCATCAGTAGGCGTCAGCTCTCTCTACTCGGAGGCGGCGAAGATGAGAGCTCGAAGATGGATGAAAGTGCCGCCGAGGATGAATCCGAAACGGAAAGCGACATGGATGATCGTGAGTTTTTACTCCATGCGTTGTAGATACATATTTGAACATGACTCCTCCAGAGCAGCCGTCCTCCTCGGATGATTTACTGCTAATGCACCGAGTGCGAGCCATCAAAAGCCTCGAAGATGTTCCCGTCATCTCTGCAGCGCTCCTGCGGGAGGCTTGGCCATACGTCAGCTTCCGGGGGTCTGGACGTCCGTCCACGTCCTCATCGATCACGACAGAGGCTGCGGCGGCTCATGGACCGTCAATAGTCCCCTCCCTAGTCAACATGACTTTCAGTGCCGTCGTGAAGCACTCCCTTGAGACGCACGACACAAGGGACCTCGCACAAGTCCTCCATCTCCCGGGGAAGGCTCGAGACGTCAAAGAAATCCTCCGGGGTTTCTATCCGTTTCCCGACTCTGGCACTGAATTGCTTGTTAGTGTTCTGTCGGAGTTGAACGAGAGTGCACGGGTCGACCTCTCCGGCTTTCAGCTCTCGGGCACCCAACTTGTCGAGGTGCTCTCTGAGTGTAACGAACTCACGTTCCTGGACGTTTCGTTCAACAACGTCCTGGTTGCGAACGATGTGCCTGAGCTGCTGAAGGCCGCTCCAACTCTCCGCCGTCTGGTAGTCATCGGATGCCCCTCCATCGTCGACGCGGATATGCTCGCCCTCGTACAACATGAACCGTCCCGCTTCAAGTCACTCGAAGGCATCATCCATCCTGCGTTCCTCACCGTCGAGAAACCCGACTCGTACCCTATCGCCTTCACGTTTGCTAGCATGGGCGACAGCGGTCTGGGCCACGGCGCACTAGCGTGCACATCCGTGCCCTTCTTCACCCCCGCGCAAGTCGTCCAGGCCCTGATCGACGCCCTCCCATGGAAGGACGCACAGAAGAATCGTGACGAGAAAGGCTCCACCTACCCCATGATGGGGTTCTCCGCCTTCCACGCCGGAGTGCGCGCGCCAGGTGAGAAGTTCGGTCGCCGACCGGTGGTGTCCGTGCCGTTGCAGACGTCCCGGATCCCTCGCGGCCAGAAAGACCTCTGGGCATTCGTCGTGTCGCGCGTGTCTCGGCAACGCCCCGACAAGAACGT
Source organism: Ganoderma sp. BRIUMSc (assembly GCA_008694245.1). NCBI lineage: Eukaryota > Fungi > Basidiomycota > Agaricomycetes > Polyporales > Polyporaceae > Ganoderma > Ganoderma sp. BRIUMSc. The sequence continues at coordinate 28,633 of VJXU01000190.1, forward strand.
GAAGGACATGTGGGGTTTCGTACACTTCACGAAGCGTGAAGACGAGCGCGCCGAGCTCTCGACCGAAGATGCTCCCACGCAACGAGCGTCGCAGGACCGCACGGGCCAGCTGTACGACCTGCGCGGGTTCTTGGAGTGCATGGCGAGCGAGCACCGTCCGATGCCGCCTGAGGCCGCGGTGAAGGAGCTGGAACGCATTCTGCACAAGAAGCATCGCGAGACCGGCGAGTTCTACTGCCCATTCATGCGGGAGGAGGATGTGGAAAACGTCCTCGTTTCATGGCTGTGAATCATATGGCGGAGAGGTCTAGAAAGTGGATGCTGGGGAACGGTTGCGTTGGTGATTTGTCGCTCATGTCTCTGCATGTTGTCTGTATGCTTTTCAGATGGTGCAATCATGTCCGTGGTCCGGTCTCTTGTCGCCCAACGCTAGTAGTGATGCATTGATTTGTGACGTGCATATCGTCCCTTACATGTATGACATTATGGTGTGCGGTATCGGTATGCTGTTGTAGTTAATACTTATATTTCAATCGCAGTACTGCACTTTGAGCTCATGGCCTGGGCCATTGCTACCTTTAGAACTATACTGAGCGAGGTTTATGAGTCCTATTTGCTTTGCAGCACTATGGTCCGGAGACGTGAACAGGCAGGGCTTCAGGATGTTTCGCTACGCTGCAGCTTTATGAAATATTCATGCGCGTAGAGGTCATGGAGTGCATTGCGCCGCGATACCGGTCGCCTGAGTCACGGACCATTTAACAGCTCCCGCCAAGATACGCATGAAGCACTCATACGTATTACAGTACTACAGTGTGTGAATACAGTGTGCTTCGCCCAAACAGCTCTGCTTTGAAGCGTAATGCGCAGACGGCTAATACTGGGAGACCATAACAGCTGTTGGATAGCATTTAGACTCACCCGTCCCAGAGAAAAAGTCGTACGTCTTACCATTGAGGCTATCTACGATCCGTTGTAGCCTTACGTCAGGCAGATGAGCCCTGACGGAGTTCAACCATGTGACAGCCCTGTTTCTGTCTATCCTAGGTAGCCCTTGAGGAACTCCGGCATTTCCGGCAGCTGGAGGTGGAAGAGCCGCTGCTTGAGCCCGAGCTCGCACTGCACTCGGCAGTTGTGCTCGGTGCATCCTTTCGGTGGTCGTCTACCAGTCCAAAATGCGCATTAGCCTGAGAACGATCAACGACGTACGAACACTCGACTCACATAAAAATCGGCGTCTGACTCCTGCATAATTTGATCCCAAATTCGGAACTCTGCGCAAACCTCGGACCAAGGGAAGTACCGCATCCACCAACGATGGCGATGGAGTTCCAAAGCCATGGTTGCCGCGTCGCGCCGGAGCCTGAACGGGGGTGAGGAACTGTTCACAAGTGTAGCGATAAACGGAGGGTATGGCTCACAATTGGATTGCGTCAGATATGCGATCTAACTCTCCCGGGTGGGTCTGCTCGAAGGACGCCCTGTCTTGGGGATTTTGCACTCCCAGGTAATTCTCCCAGCGATCCAAGATCCCGATGATGGCTTGGTGCCGGTTATTGGTTGCGCAAAAAGAAGAGTAGTATTTGGCCCCGGCGAGTGCGACGCTGATGGTGAAGGACCAAAGCGTGAGTGTGTTGGTCGTAAAGCCGATCCGGGGGTCTGAGATGCTCGACATCTACACGGATATATGTGAATATTCGGGGTGAAGGTTATATGCGTCAGCGTACCTCAAGAAAACAGTAGATGGTAATTAAGGATGAGAAGGGCGTTTGCCGGGCTGCTGGTGAGAGTACTGTGCGCAGCACAGTAAGATAGACAGGTTGGCGAATAACCTCACCGGGCAGGGCCTGCTTTTATGTGTCGTAGGAGCTGGAAGGAACCCTACCCTTGTATGGAAGAAGGGAATATTCATGCCAGTGTACAGCAGACAAGACCGCGCGCAAGCTTCAGTAGGTTGCTGGGACACGCCATGCCTGACTTCCTCCGATACGCAGAAGGCGTTCACACGCGCCCACAACAGTTACGTACCATTTTAGCCGCCAGACAGAGCCGGTCGAAGGGTCCATCATCGCGAGCGTCCAAGTACAAAGCCGCAATGGAGACAATAAACCGTTGCCAGAGAAAGCTGTGTGTCCATGGAAGAACGAGTAGCAGGAGAACATCCGTCTGTCATATGGCGGCGCGTGTGTTGAAGAAGATGGGTGTCAGTGGGTCCACTGCTAACTCAGCGGTGTCGGAGTTAAAACTGTCCACCCTCGGCTGCCGTCAACCTTAAAAGTCCGCCCCATTGCATTGTTCTGAGTTTGAACCTCAACCTGGAGGTTCGACGAGACCATCACGTCAACGCATGCTTGGCCTGAATGCCCTCTCCCCCCCCCTTAACGACGCTCCAGCCTCCCAATACTCCTTCAATCGCCTCCCAACATGGCTCAGAAACTCCATGAGGACTTCGGCGATGTTGGTGCTGAGCTTGCGGCCCCCGAGCTTGCCTGGCGCGAGCGCTACACTTATCTCGAATCGCGCGGCTACGTTCTCCGGCCTCGTTACCGGCCAGGTTGGATTCCCTCTTGGAGGTCGGATCCCAGTATCAGGCCTTTCTTCGCCGAAGACTTTGTCAGGGCTCCTGTGAGTGAATCTGTGTAGGACGCGTAAATCGAATATTGAATCCTTGCAGGCTTTTCGGGATCATCTTATAGATGCCACGAGGTCGTCCGACGGCAAGCTCGTCCTTCTGAAGAGAGTTACTGCGGGCTCTATGGAGGTGAAGATCGCTTCATATTTTTCCTCTCCAGTGATACGAGAGGATCCCCGCAACCATTGCATACCGGTGTTGGACGTCATTCCTGACAAGGACGACCCAAACAAGTGCTACCTCGTAATGCCTTTCTTGCGTTACGTGGATCGACCACCTTTTGAGTCGGTACAAAGCATGCTCGACTGTGGTGAGCAACTTCTCGAGGTATGTCCCATCTCACCATTCTGCCCTAGTACTAATGTCCCAACAGGGCCTGTCGTTCATGCACGAGCATGGCGTGGCGCACCGGTATGTGGATGCTGCTGGAAGAATGTCCGATACTGACTAGCCTCCAGTGATTGTGCATACAAGAATCTCATGATGGATGCTACAATGCTATATCCGCAGGGATTCCATCCTGTCCGTTTTGATCAGCTGCCGCAAAACTTGCGACAGTCTGCTCCCATCCGATCTCGAGCGGATGCGACCGTCGTTTACTATTTGGTCGACTTTGGCATTTCTTCCTGGTTTCAACAGGATGAGGCCGATAGACTCGTCTTGGGCACCTCTGGTCTGGATCAAGATGTACCAGAACTCTCGAATGACGTTCCATACGACCCATTCAAACTTGACATCTTCGTGCTGGGAAACTTTTTCCGCCAGCACTTCACCGGGGTAAGTACGACCTTCGTTTCTGTGCCGTAGTATGGACCTAATCTATGCACTAGAAATTTACGAATTTAAAGTTCTTGGACCCGCTGGTTCGCCAAATGACTGATGAAGATCCAGCCCGCCGTCCGAACGCGTCTGACGCACTCCGACAGTGGAAGAGGCTGAGCAACAGCACATGGGCTCTCCAACGCCTCTGGCGACCCCGACCTCGCGATTCAAATATTGTTGTTCATGCGGTTGCGGACACATTTTCTTTGGTGAGTCCATCCCCGTTCGCTGTTACAAGTCGATTTCGTTGTATTGATGCCTGACGACCAAGCTCTATATCATCTACAGGTTTCTATTCTTGGTTCTTCTTTAAGTCGAAGTGCCAGTCATCGCTAGTCGAGGTGCGGGGCACCGAGAAGTTTCTCTTTGTCGCTGCTGTTGCTGTTGTTGTTGTCACTCGCTATCGAGATTGTAGCATCGCTGTACTACCTACTGGTCTGCTTTTCGGAATAAATGGAATGAGAGAAATAATCATGAACGGCTCGAATAAATGTTCCAAAGACGTACAAGGTGTGCAACACAGTGGGTGTGGCCCCACGCACCCACAAGTCGCAGGTGACAGCGTTTCTCATGCCATTGTCAAACGGGTCCCATCTCCAGGGGGCCACTTCCACACCTCTCCAATCGCCATTCCCAGCATCTTCATTTGACCCGCAAAGCCCCGCCATGCAATTGTTAATGTTACGTAGTGAGCGGCGGACGATTGCTCCCAAGCCTGATCAAGAACTCCAAGAATTGCGCGCGAGATGGCAGCTCCGAAGACCACCCACAACGAATTTCAAACTTGCTGCAGGCCGATGGGAATCCCAGGTGCTCCAGGCACACAAGACGGAGTTTCTGACGAGGTGAACCTGTGCTCAAAGACGATGAAAGGGGAACAAGGGAGCTTTGGTAAAGCTCGAGATCCTCCCGGTAGAACACAACGCGAGGCGGCGGAGAACGCACCATGACTGGAGTACTACTGGGTGCTGATAGACAACATAACCGCAGTGTACCTCATATGTTGCAGGACGTTGGGGTTTGGACTTGAACGGCAAGCTAAATACTGCGAGTACCATGAGACAACCCGCCTCACCATGCAGACTTGGGCTTGATAGCCTTGCTCGACAGAAGGTCTCAATCAGTGGTTGGCCGTAGTCGCTGGGAAACTAACTGTTACTGTCACCTGTCGCGCCATATAGAAGCAACCTCCATGACCATCGGGCGGTGCGAGGAGTCACGGACTGTTGTATTTGCGGGTCGTTGTCGCTACCGTAACCGGCCTCTATCTCTTTGTACTCAACAGCATTCCCTGGGTTGTGGCTGGAAAGCGGATAGCCGATGAGACGTCGTGACGTGAATGACGTACAACTGGGTTCTTGTTCCACGAGCAGAGCGGTTCAGTGGGTGGAGCTAAAGGAACCTGGTTTGGCATCAATTTGACCATGGCATCCCTTCCGCAGATTCAAACAACCGTTCATGTGGATGCTGCAGGCTGATAGGCCACGAAGACCGGCTGGTAACCACGAACAAGGGATCCTGTATATTCAAACTATCCTCACGAAAAGCCTTCGCGGGGAATGATTGATGTCGAGGAAACCTAGGACTCCGAGTCGTGCGAGGGGCTTGGGATTCCCTTTCTGTCCGGTCACAAGTCCAAGTGGAGTGAGCAAGCAGAACGAATGCTGATCGGATTGTGTTCCAAAGAGCATAAGAGAGGATGCTTCAAGCCTGAAGCTGAAGGTGGAGTGAAACGTACCTTCGGATTTGGCCGGAACAGTAATCGGCGTTTGCCGATCTGCCCTACAACCGACTCGGTCCCTCGCGCAAGTTTCAAGAGAAGTACTGTACGTACTCGTCATTTACTACAGCACTCCTTTGGTGTCTCTCTGTCCTGCTCTTGTCGAGTGCATCACTCGCATTCTCAATCTCTGACTTGTTTCTGGCGAAGGATGTTAAACTACCATTTTGGGATTAAACACCGTTCGGACCGCCGGCACGGCAGGACCAGCGGTGAAAAGAGGTAAGGTCCTTGCCCAAAACAGAAGAACAATCGAACAGCCAACAAAGTTAACGATGGTGAATCTATCTAGGTTGACCTCGAACTGCGTCCATCCTTGTCGCCACTCCCCTCTACTACCTCCATCCTGCCACTTGTAGCAAACATCGATGGGCCAGAGGCACCAGGTTTTCCTCATCGCTCGCGTTCGCCCTCATGGTGCTCAGCCTGACGATCTGGGGAAGAGGCGCTGCATAGCAGCGTTCCACCACCAGTGGTGCCACGGCAGTCTCCCGCTCCTCGCCATGCGCCGTCTCATTACCCTCGTGAGCCACTCAGACAACGCCCCTGTAGTTCGTGCAGAGCTCCGGGCGATCGGCGGTCAATACGGGCAGTGTGGCGCGCAGAAGCCTTGCATATCAAATGTCCCTTGCCCATACACCGCTTCTCTTTTGGGCTCCGCATGGACCACGGACTTGGAGGCGGGTCAGGAGATGTACATCTCGGGGGTCACATTGGAACAATCGCTCTTGCCTGCTTGGATGGGCTGCTGGGACGGTGGTGAGTAACTGTATCATGTCAGTTACGATGACAGCTCATAACACGATCTGGTATCGTATCATGCAGATAACAATGATGGCATTTCTATCTTGGATGTTACCGAGCCCGATCACCCTGCCTACTGCTTCCTGCGGTCGGAAGGAGTTCTCAACGCGCATCAATATCTCAATGCGTACTACCGCATTGGTGAGTACAAGCCCTCTCTGTCCGAGGACCGCGAAAACGTGGGCCCAGAGATGGAGGAAGTTGATGACGATAGAGAGAGCGACACTGACGATGAAGGCGGTGAGTACTTCTTCAATGACAGGTGAGCAAACATTGAAACGCGGCCCAACTCAGGGTATCGTTATCGACGCGACGATGCGGGTCACAATCGTCGCCTGTTGCAAGCCGTCCAAGCTCTCGATGGTATCCCCATCATCCGTGCTGACCAATTACGGGAGGCTTGGCCTGAGGTTCGTTTTCGGGATACTGCCTCGATTGCGACGGTTGTTCCAGAAGCAGACATCCCACTGGGTCCTCTCTCTCTTACCGACTTGACCTTGGATGTCGCAGTGAAACACGCTCTTGACACCCAGGACACAAGCGACCTCGAGCGACTCATTTGGCTTCCAGGCAAGGCTAGCGAGATCAAACAGATCCTGCGGGACCTCAACCCGTTCCCTGATTCTGGAACCCGGCTTCTAACCCGCGTGCTGTCCGAGTTGAAGGAGAACGCGAGAGTCGACCTCTCCGGTTTCCAGCTCACGGGCGCTCAGCTTGTCCAAATTGTCTCAGGCTATGCCGAGATCGCGTTCCTAGACGTATCGTTCAACAACATTCTCACCGTGGACGACATTCCGAAGCTTCTCGAGGTTACTCCCACCCTTCGTCGCCTCGTGGTCATGGGCTGCTCTTCTGTTCTCGACGCACATTTACTCTACCTGGTGCAGAATGAACCATCTCGGTTCAAGTCCCTCGAGGGACTTCTTCACCCTGCATTCCTCACTATCGAGAAGCCAGACCCGTACCCCACCGCCTTCACGTTCGTGAATGTGAGGAACACCGGCAATTTCGCCTGTGCCTCTATGCCCTTCTTTACCCCAGCTCAAGTTGTTCAGGCGCTAATCGACGTTCTCCCGTGGAGGGACGCAAAATCAAACCGCAACGTCATGGACACATCCCTACCCCTCGTGGGGTGCTCCGCCTTTCATGGCGGGGCGCGCGCACCTGGCGAGAAGTTCAGTCAACGAGCAGTCGTCTCCGTGCCATTCCTCTCACCTCGACTCCCCCGCGGCCAGAAGGACTTCTGGGTCTTCGTCGTCTCGTGCCCCTCCAAGTTTTCGTTCGGTATGAATAAGCCTATGTGGGGCTTCGTGCACTTCGCGCGATCCGAGGACGAGCCTTCCACGGCTGCTCAACCGACTGACAACGAAAACGCTCCGACGCCGACGCGACGCCGGGGCCCCGCTCGCCCGCTCGGATGCTCGGGTCAGCTGTACGACCTGCGGGGCTTCCTGGAGTGCATGGAGAGCGAGGGGCGCCCCATGCCGTCTGACGCTGCTGTCCAGAAGCTAGAAAGGATCCTTTACAAGAAGCATCGCAAGACGGGCGAGTTGTACTGCCCGTTCATGACGGAAGAGGATGCGCAGGAGATCGAGCCGACTGGGAGCGACAGTTTCTTCGGAGAGCGGTATGACGATATGGGATTCAGATTGTAATGCGGTGGGTATGTGTACTTGTGTTGGGGGAGGGGGGCGGAGCGACAGTGCATCGTCTTGAGGCATCGCCCTGGCCATCGTGCGCCCTTTGCACTATGTACATATGATGGCTCATTGGGTCAAGTTGATGACACATGTTCAATTGTGTCTACTGTAAATTATGTCGATGGTGGGAGTGAAGAATGTGCATCACACTTATGTATTCCTCGTTGCTGCTGAAATTGTGAGGTCATCGCTAGTCTTCCAGTTCCCAGCTTCCAGCGTGTAAGGACGGTACTTGGGTAGCCGGAGCAATCGGCGCTTGCAGTCCATCGCCGGGCCGTTGGAGCGCCGAGAGGGCGAGCACATCCGCCCTCGCGCGCTGCAGCGACAATTCCTCCGCCAACATGCTAGCGTTTACCCATTCCTCGCCGTGGCACTGGCCCCCGATCATCCTCGAGGCTCGTCAGCCACCCACCCAAACAACAACGTCGTCGTCATCCGGATTCCTGGCAGAGCTTCGGGCAGCTGACGGTCAAGTTCGTCGGCATGGGGCAGCCAGCCCGCGCCCGTGCACTGCGTCTCTCTTGGGCTCTGAATGGACCATCGACTCGGAGGGAATGTACGTATCTGGGGACACATTGGAGCAAGGGCCTTTGTCTGCTTAGATGGACTGTTGGGATGGCCCGAGGAGGAAGGCGTTCTGAACGCATACTGGTACCTCAGTGCGTACGCCCCCATCCATAGACACAAAATCCAGAACCTCTTTACTTATGACACCGAACTCGACACGGAAGAGGAGGACAGTGAATACTTGTTTACTTATTTACGAGCTGATATTAAAACGCGACGGACCCAAAGTATCGATTCGCACCCGGTGCCGACATCGGCGAAATTGACGAGGAAACTGGTAAGTACTTCCTCATCAAATATGGACGATATTGAAAGACAGCCTTCGTAGGGCGTCGACACCACGCGTGGATGAGGACCCAAAACGATGCGTCACAAGAGATCCGGGCTCTTTGGGATGTCTCCGCGGTCTGTGCAGTCTTACGAGAAGCTTGGCGCGATGTTTTCAGCATGCTCCCTCGTCGACGACAATCGTGGATGTTGATATCCCCTCGAGACTTCTCTCGCTTGCCCACTTGACCTTGGATGCCGGCATCAAACACGCTCCTGATACAGAGGACACGAACGACCCCAAGCGACTCATCTGCCTTCCAAGTAAGGATGGCTGAACCAAGGAATTCCTACATGGCCTTGAGCCGTTGCCTGCTTCTGTTTCCAGCTACTTGTCGGCATGCATTTGCATTTGTGGTAGGAGACCCCCATCAACCTATGGTGCTTTCTGGTACTCAGCTGGCTGAGGCACTCCCCTGACTGTGGCGAGAAGATGTTCCGTTCCTTTCGACAACGTCCTGGTCGTGGACGACGTTCCGACACCGCACGAGGCAGTCCCTACACACACCCTGGTCCCAAACAAGCCGTCTCGCTGCAAGTCCCTCGAGGGTCTCCTCCACCCCGCCTTCTTTACCACGAAGATCACATTTGTGAACATGAGGTACAATAGCAACCTCGCCTGTTAATCCGTGCCCTCCTTCCCCACGGCGCAAGTCGTCTAGGCCCTGAATCGACATTATTACATGGAGGCCTGACTGACGACGCCGACCCGGCGAGAGACGCCAGCCCGTCAACTGGGGTGCTCCGGTCGGATGTACGGCCTGCGGGGCTGCTTGCAGCATATGGCAGCCCACTGCCGTCTGATGGTGCGGTGAGAGAGCTGGAGAAGAAGATCCTGGTGGGTGAGCATTATGAGGGGACGCCTGGCTTCAGGGTATCGTCTGGGGAATCGGCACCATGTCGGCCCCTGAACGTTCTGTGTTGGATATGACTGTCAATGTTTATCCTTTACCGAGAGCTGCAATGTCGACCGCTGGGTGCAATCTTGGAGGGAAACGTCAGCAGAGTTGCCTCTGTTGGGCTGTTTTGGACTCCGACTGGAAGCCGCGGATGTCTTGCCTTCGGTTATGCTGTCTTTCGAGGCTGAAATGATAATGCGAAGTCATTCACTCACTGCGTTCCGTTGCCTCTGACGTTGATTGGCTATCGCAGAAGCCCAACTTTATGAGCAGGTCCTGTGCCATTTTGGGGAGAAGGTGAGTTCGAACCGCTGACGTGGGTTAACTTAAAGGAAACGAGGCCACGCCGAGTCAATGCCCCCGCTTGGAACAGCACCACCGCTTCTGCCAGTCCTCTACTCCTCGCTGGAAACGATATCGATGGGCCAGAGACACCAAGCCTTCCTCATCGCCCGCGTTCGCCCTCATGGTGCTCCTCACGGCGACCCGGGGCAGAGACGTTGCGTGGCGGCCATCCATCACCAGTGGTGTTATGGCCTTCGCCCCTTGCTTGCAATGCGTCGTCTCATCACATTGATGAGCCACCCAGAGAACGCCGCCGTGGTTCGGGCTGAGCTACGGGCCATCGACGGACTGTACGGAAGCCATGGTGATGAGGAACCCGAAATTCCAGATGTGCCTTGCCCGTACGCCGCCTCTCTGTTGCTTTCGGCCTATTCTGTCGATTTGGAGGCGGGTCAGGAAATATACACTTCCGGCCGAACAATGGAGGACATCATCCATGCTTCTGCGAGTTGTTGGGGCATGCGTACGTCCTCATGTCCCTTTCAGTCCCAAAGCTGTTGCTAATCAGGGTCTCTGGACTAATGCAGAGAATGACGATGGTATCTCTATCATAGACATCACTCAACCTGACCGCCTCGCATACTGCTTCCTCCTACCAGTAGCCGACGATGTCCTCGACGCATCCGGCTACCTGAAACCATACGATCCCATCGTTGGGTACAGAACCTTTTTGCCCACAAGCAAGACCGTCGATGAGGGCGAGTACGATACCGAAAGCGAAAGCGAGAGCGAGAATCAGGATAGTGAGTACTCCTACTCCCTCAATAAAGTACAGGTGGATATTAAGCACCGAAACGCGGCTTACCCAGAGCTTCGGTTCGAACGTGATGAACGATGGTACCAACGACTCAGATTGCAGGCCATCAACGGTCTCGAGGATGTGCCCATCATCCGGGCGAACATCTTGGAGGAAGCCTGGTCATACATTCGTTTCGTGGAGACTAGGACGCTACCGGACCACCCGGCCGCGACAACAACAGCAACAGGGGCCTTATCCATGGCTGCTGATACATCGCTCGGTGTTCCGTCTCTTGCGGATTTGACCTTTGGATCCGCCGTGAAGCACACGCTCAACACAGGGAGCGCCTTCGATGTCGAACAGCTTGCTTTGCTCCCTGGGAAGGCCCAGGACATCATGAAAATCCTTCGCAGCCTCAATCCATTCCCTGACTCTGGTATTCCACTACTTGTCCGTGTACTATCGGAGTTAATGGAGGTGGTCCGCGTCAACCTCTCTGGCTTTCAACTTGCTGGAATCCAGCTTGTCGAGGTACTTTCCAACTGCGGCGAAATCTCGTTCCTAGATGCATCATTCAACCATATCCTCGTCGCAGATGATATTCCGAAACTGCTTGAGGCCGCCCCCACACTTCGTCGCCTTGTGATCATCGGATGTCCCTCTATCGTCGGCGCGCATATACTCACCCTCGTCCAAAACGAGCCATATCGCTTCAAGTCCCTGGAGGGGCTTCTTCATCCTGTATTTCTTACCACCAAGAAACCGGATGCATACCCAATCACCTTTACGCTTGTCGGCGTGGATGTTGATGGTCTGTCCTGCGCCTCCGTGACCTTCTTCACCCCAGCCCAAGTCGTCCAGGCATTGATAGACGTCCTCCCGTGGAAGGATGCAAAACTCAATAGTGGATATGGGTGCCACACAGACCCCATGGCGGGCTTCTCCGCGCTCCATGGTGCTGCCCGCACGCCGAACGAGGGGTTCGGTCGGCGAGCTGTCGTCTCTGTCCCGTTGCTCTCTCCCCAGCTCCCTCGGGGCCAAAAGGACTTCTGGGTCTTCGCCGTATATCGCGCATCTAAGCATTACTACATCCCCGAGAAAAACAAGAATAGGAAGAACATGTGGGGCTTCGTGCACATTATGCGGTCCCAGGAACACTGCGCTGGCGACTCGGAGGCGTCTGCCAAGGGGGCTGCAACTTGTCCCGGTGGCGGTACCGCGAAGCAACTGGAATATTCGCTAAGACTCGCTTCGGCTCTACGACCTGCGCGGCTTCTTGGAATGCATGGCAAGCGAGGGGCGCCCCATGCCGTCCGACACTGCGGTGGCGGAGCTGGATCGCATCTTGTACAAGAAGCATCGCAAGACTGGCGAGTTCTACTGCCCGTTTATGCGCGAGGAGGATATGAAGGAGATGGGGATCGAACCGTCCTTGCTAGTCTGACAGGCATGATGAAGAAAATTGAACTTGCTGTTGTTTGTGACATATGTATGCGTCGGGGACTTTGTACGCTCTTGTTTGGTTCAGTGGTGGGAGAACGGCTGCATCCCGGGCCCCTGACATTGTTTCCAGAGTCGGGGTTGGATCGGCTTCTGTTGTACCCAGTCCATCGCAAGAGATTAGTAGTGTGTTACCTGTCCGCCGTTCCGGCCTCTCTGACTATGTCGTACTGTATGTGGGCCTATGGGTCCCGAAGTTTTGATCGCCGAGCCACCACATAATCAGGAGCTCGCGGAGTTTGTTTTCCATGAACAACATTTCTCATTGTTCTGAGTTCCAAAACAAGCAAGCGTGTCACCCCCCAAGCAACACCCGGTAACCGGCAGCACGACTGCTCACCGCGCACGCGCGCACGCCGCCCGAGCCCTGTCTCCTCGTTCCACCGGCACATCCGTTATTCATGGCGACACCTCCGGCGCGCCGCGGTAGATCGACCCCACCGCGGTCGGACGGTACCCCAAGTGCCCCGAGGCAACGGTCGCCTCGCGCATATGTCCGTC
>VJXU01000195.1:0-26421 GCA_008694245.1 Ganoderma sp. BRIUMSc
CGCAGCTTGTCGAGCACCGTGTGCGGGTCCGCGGGCGCCGTGCGCGTCGTGTTGAGCACGTAGGTCTGCACGAGGCTCCCGCTCGGGCCTTTGCTGGCGTCCGCGAGCTTGCTGTACGCACGCCAGAGGGCGGGGAAGTAGTGGCAGAAGTAGGCTCCTGGATATAAGGTTTTGGATTTCCGTGAGCGAATGACTCGGAGGCCTGCCCAGGTTCGGGCGCTGGTGGGAGAGATAGGGCGGACGTACGTCTGAGGCCTTGATTGTAGCAGAGCTCCTCCATGAGCTTGTGATCTGTGGGGCTGGTCTGGGAGTGGAGCCCGCTCGGATAGAAGAGGTGGCCTGTGATACCGTCGAGGGAGAAGCAGTGGAGGAGGTCCTGCCCAGTGAGGTCAGTTGGGACTCGACTTGACTGGGGAGATCGGGAAGGAGCATCATCATACATAGATGTCAACGCTCTCACCGAGCCGTTCGGTGGCTCTCTCGACGAACGCGCTGACGTTCTCCTGGATGACGAAGGCAACTTCGGGCTTCGTAACGTGGAGCTTGCTATATCGCTCTGCGAACTGCTTCTTAATACCTGCGTGCTACAAAGTCGCTTCATTCCGGCAGTCTGCAGTGAACCAGTCTCTGGGCTTACATACCTCATCTTTCTCCAGCGTCGAGAACATATTCCTAGGTCATGAAAGTAAGAGGGTTAGTCACGAATCAAAGGAGCCCATACGCACCCTGTATCAAAGTTTTCGAACAGGAGGTAGAACGGTGACTTCTCGTATCCGCTCCCTCCCGAGGTGTATATTTCCTTGACCGCCTCGCGGGTGGCGAACGACACCTCATCCGGAGCGACGCGCACGATCGGTCCATACTTCATGTGCAGGTCGTGGATGAACGGGCGTCGCCTCCCGTTGAATTCGTAGTACATCAGCGGGAGGCGGGAGATAGCGCATATCGAGGGGCCAGGCAGTCGTGCGAGCGGTGCGAACCACAGGCGATATACGACTAAAGAGGCGATAAGCAAGGAAAGGGCCTCTAGAGCGATGGTGGCAGACTCCATGGTGGTAGGGGTGTACCTGTGAGGAGGATGAGGTGAGTGGGTGAGATAAACAATGCGGGAGCGCGAGACGCCTTGGAGTCGCGGAGACGCAGAAATATTGTCACCGGGACAACTGCCAGCTAAAATTGTGGTTCTTGCAGGTCAGTTGATCATGGATCGCTGACGCGCTGACGGACGGCTTTTGCGGCAATGTCTGGGGATGGGGGGAAGGTGGATGCGGAAGTATACTTAGATAAGAGCGAATAGGCGGTGTCCCACGATACACGATCTGAGATATCGGATAACTTTTGTTTCACCGGGCCACAACTAACCTTGAAGGAGTCTCTTGAACTAGCTTGAGCTCCGCTGGGATCTGAGGGATACACATGAAGGCGCGGTGGTCAATTCATAGCACGAAATTTCCATGGTGCTACCTGAAACAACATTGCATGTGAAGGCAGCGGGTGTATGGAGCACATGAAGCAAGCCCTCGAGTCGGAGGATTGCCGCGCATCTAGGAAGATCGAAGTACAAATACACGTACTGGTACATTCGATTGGTAAGTAGGAGAAAAAAAAACCCGGGCACAGCCAAAAGGGGCACGGACAAACCTGGGTGGTTATGGACCGATACACATCGCCATGGACCAATCGTGACGGATTCGAAAATCAGAACGGCTGCTCTCCAAGAATCTCCTTGTATTTGACGACAAGCTCATCCTTAGACTTGAGCTCCGCAGAGAAGTATGCCTTCGCGCCGGCCACGCCGTGCGCTCGCACCGTCCGTGACAGCCGCAAATACGCGTCCTCCCCGTCCTGTCTTCTTAGGCGACACACGAAGCTCCGCTTCTTGTCGTATACCATCAAATCCCCGACCTCCTCTCTTGTCGGGCTGCCAGTGTCGATGCTGAATGGCACCTGTACTTTGATGATCACTTTCTTTGTTTCGCCTGGACGGATGTACGGGATCTTGACGGAGCGTGAGTTGCGCGCAGGCTGCTTGTCGACACGGAAGCCGTACGCTCGGCGCGTCATGTCCGCGAGGGACGCCACCGGACCTATGTCTTCGTAAAACGGCGTAAAAGTGATGGTGGATTCGGGGCTGAACGGTATGCAGCGTGTCTTGTGGAGGAACCAATGTGACCCTGCACAAGGGCATGGAATGGTAGGTCAGTACATGTGAGCGGGTGCAACAAGGAGAACGTACGCTGGCAGTCCTTCGAGCAGTAACGTATCGCGTGGCACGCGACGCAGAACTTGAGCTTCGCAGCCTCCTCGCCGCACGCCGCGCACGCCCTCTCGTCCAGCGCGGTGCTCTCGCCCACGCGTTTCCGCTTCCACTTCTGGATCGCCGCGATGACTGCCGATCCGCACTTGACATAGAACTCCTCCGGGGAGCACCGGTCCGCGTCCTCGACGTCCATGCTCGCACCGTGTTCCATGAGGGCCTCTATTGCCTTGACGCAGTTGTTCTGGCACGCGCTGATGAGCGCCACGCTGCCGAACTTGTCCTGGTGGTCCGGGTCCGCGTTGTGCTGGAGGAGGATGCGTGCGAGGGCGGGGCACGGGTACATCATGCAGGCGTGCTCGAGTGCGGTATAGCCGACGATGTCCGGGACGTCCGCGGGCGCGCCGTGGTCGAGGAGGTACTCGAGCGCCCCCTTGTGGTCGATGCGAACGGTGCGATGGGGTGCGGCAGAGACGCGCTGCACGCCGATGACGACGAGCGTGGCGTAGCCCCAGCGATACGGCGTCTCGACGCCTGTGAGGTCCGGGGCGGTCCTGTTCTCGATCATCTGTGAGAAAGGGTGGGGGATGGGGGTGGGAGAGGTGAGGTCAGCGAGCGCGAAGGAGAAGACGGAGTAGTACCCGTTTGATGCCGTTGATATCTCCGTGAAAACACCGTCGGGCAAAGTCGTTGAGCAATCTTGGATCAAGCAGCTTCGTGCCTGCATGCGGGGTCGCTGTGTTAAGCACTGCAGGATTGAAGGCCGCGTAAGCAGCGCAAACACACCTCTCTGATACAGCGTGCGGAGGACTTGTCCGCCACAGTCGACTTGAAGCCATCCAGGCAGGCTCAGGAGCAAGCGCATTTCCTCAGTGATCTTCAAGCCACCAGTTCCTCCTTGAACTTGCGTTGAGACCGTCAGATCTGGCATCTTGCTGGAGAAGCAGTGCCGAGTACAGGGTTACTCAGACCCGGGTGGCGGGGCACTCAGCAAGAAGGAACGGGGTAAAAAGCGGTGTATAGACGTCCGTCAGTTATTTATCCTTCCACCTTCAAGGTATAGATGTAAATCTGAAGATCCTGGCACTGAGAGCAGCTCACAGAGATTGCAGAGGTGGGTATCGGAGGGAGAGAGATGAGGAGCGAGAGGCGCCGATGCACTGGTTTGCGGCGGAGTTGGTGCACGTTGCTTCCTTCAGGCGTCCCATCTCTCAAAACTTTAATCCACGTTCAGCGAATCTCCAGAATACCGCAGCACACATGTATTCCATCTCTCTGTTTCGCTACACCGTAATTACGAGGCTGCAGCAGCAAGAAACGAAAGTGAAGGCATCGTGAGTCCACCCACGGTCATCATCCGCCGGGTGGTGGGTGGCACCGCATAAACACCTCAACAGCAGGATACTTATGACTCACCAAGAATAACCACCCGTCTCCCACAGTCTCGCCACACGCCCAGCGAGGTAACACATCGCACTCCTCGGGACCACCTCGTGATATTGGGCTTCAATCGGCTCTTCTGCACTTCGACAACTCGTGCCTCGACAGACCTGGCAACTTGACCGCCAAATCCACCTGGACCGGCACCTCACAAGCTCCCTGTTTTCCGCCTTCGTTTGTCGTATTTTGACATCTCTGTCAGCTACCTGACATGTCAACGTCGCGACCTTTTCCCCACGCCGCAGCAAGGTCATCGAAGGTGAGGCGTCCCGGTCAACTGCAGGCAGGCTGCGAGGCGTGCCAGGGAGGCGTTCGACGGCACCGTCGGTAGATGGAATGGCCAACTCGATCAAGTTTGCCGCTTTCCTGTTTCCGGAGCACGCTGCCAGCCACAGCGGTTCAAGTTGGCGTCCCAAGGGGCACACCGTGTGTTATGTGAGCAGCTTTGTGTGTTTATTTGTATCTTCGACCGCATCGCGTCAACCACCTCTACGCGCCGTCTACGTGAGGTTATGTGATGGGGTCGGACGTAGACCAACTTCTTCTGGGGTCCTTTTAGTTGCAGTGAATAGCATAAGGAACTCTCTCACCTAAACAGCGCGGCTCCATTTGATCAATACTCGGACTGCGCGAAGTCGGTTTGAACATACATGCAGTAGCTCGTCATGAATGGCAAGGCTCTCGGAATCATCACTCACCGCCTTCAAAACGGGAAACAGGATAGTTATTCAAAAGAAGCATAAGCCGCCAGGTATGATTTTGGAGAGGAGATTGGGAGGAGACGACAAGCAGTGCACTGGGCCCGAACTCGGTGTGGCACAAAAAATCAGAAATGGTCGCGTGGCATGGATTTATTTTGCCAGATACTTGATACCTCCGAATCGGACAGAAAGATTCGGTTTTGACTGATTTGGTCGAATATTGTCAAAATATCAGAAATTCGCGACCTTTACTCCGACCGTCATGTCCTCTCACTTTCTTGAACTGTCCGATGTCCCATCTGTTCATTCCCTCGCGCATTCTTCGGAAAACCCATATGCCTGTATACTCCAAACCATCATCACTGTGCTTGTTCAGCCTGAAGTGTTCGTCCCCACCTGGATGAGCATGAGAACAATGTGTCAGAAGGAACGAACTGATCATTGATATCCTGATTCGGACTCCCAAGTTTGAATGTATCCAGCATCACCCTTGCTTCACATGTGAGTTCATTCGTCGGGACTGTGGCTGAGCGTGGCCGCCGTGTACTGCGCCCGTCAGAGGCGGCGAGTTGACTTCTCTTCCAGTTCTCCGCTAGACGCGGTAAGTGGACATGGTGCATGGACCAGCGAACTGCAGCCTACGGCCTTCCCTGCATCCAGAGCACGCTTAACTCTCTCTCGACTTGTTCCGCCAAACACGCGTGCTGCGATTACAGCGCAATCTGATCCTTGACGTTGGTCGTGCCGGCTTCTTGTGACCGTCGCATACCCTCGACCTGCCTTGATTTCCGGACATATAAGCCCCCTCAAAAGGCTGTGGATCGATTGACCCTTCTTAGTCGTCTGAGTGCACATCTGCTCACGAAGTCGACTGTTTACCTCCACATCTGCGTCGATGGCTGAAGCCTGGGAGCCGGACACTCGGTACGACCGTGACGCTATCGTCGAGTATGAAGGTGAGGTTGCCATGGTTCAGCTTCGACCCAGTGTTCTCACTCTCTACGTAGTGGGCAGGACACAAGTACAAAGCTATCCAGCCTCACAACTCGCAGGCCAGTCCGAAACCTCCGCCTTGGCAACATGCTTTCACCACTGATGAATCTAAACAGGCTGATTTGGCACCGCCCGTCAGCTCCGCAACCTGGGAGCGTGTCGACACTCCCAACAGCCCGGACGGGGGCTTCCCCGGCGAAGAGGTACGGACCTAGAAAATCGCGCTGTATCACATGCGGGGCTGCATGTTTCTTGCGTACTACTCTAGACCGGCGACAGGCTAAACGGTGCCTTTTCGGGTTCCCGATGGGACCGGGACGAGGTACGTTCCTCATTCACCTCTCAGTTGTGATCACCAACATCACAGCGGCCGTTCTGCACCATTGCAGGAAAAGCGACAGACTTGGAGTAAGGAGGACTGGCTGTGCGAGAGCGAGCAGCGCACGCGCGACTACTGGGCCGGGCGTGCCAGGGGCCCAGTTAGTTGGATTCTGGTAGAGGGGAGGAACATCCCCGAACGCGCTATCCCCGGCGGAGAGGAGAATGGAAACTTTCAATACATATGCCGTGCCTGGTATGAGGTGAGCTGGAGCTTTGATCGTGACTTCTGCGGAACGCCGCGGACTCATTTGGTTTGAAAATCAACAGGGAAGCCTCCGTGAGTACTGTGCTCAGCGTGCAAACGCGCGCCGAAGTTTTCCGCTATCTGATCACCGTTCCTCCACTGTTTGCACTCAGAGGTTGGGAAGGCTGGTTCGAACTGCCGAACAGGCGCCATCATTGGCTACGGGAACAAGGAACACCATGTGGGTACTTGGGTCCTTGTCCGCTGCGTACTATCCTGTCGCTCCTTCCAGCATCAGTCGCTAATTGTACTTATTATATTAGCTCGCCAAATACGAAGTTCTCGTGGGCGACCAGAGGGCTCTGCGCTGGAAGGAATGCTGGGGCCGTCTCAACCTGGCTGTACTCCGGTCTCGGCCTATCGAGGGTGGGCGCGACGCCGACGGCACGCCGTTGTTTATCGCGCAGGCCAAATACCATTATGCAGTTGTCCCGGGAAAGTGCAGTGAAAGACTGTCTGGGGCATTCATCCCTTACGACAACGAGGAGAAGGAGTGCAAGGTTAGTCTCCACACCACAGCCTGTCTATCGTCCAGTTCAGTTTCGGCTTATTATCCGTTGCTCTATGCAGACGTTCCACGTCCTCTGCTACGCGCAGTGAATGGCACGGTGAACATGGTCTTCGTGGTTGTGTATGATATTGTGGTGGTGTCTGCTGATACTAGAACGTTGTCGTCGTCGTGAACGCATGGGAATGCCCACTCACCCAGCTTATCTCGCGTCCGATGAGACCAGCTCAATTCCCGAGGACTCCACTGCGGCATCGGCACTCATCTGGCTCGGGCCTATTTCACTCCCTCCCACCATTGTTGCGACTTCTATTGATGTCTGAGTCTCATGGCCTGAGTCGATCAAAGTAGATGAACTAGAGGCGGAGATGTTCATGAACACGTCCCCCTCTCGTGCCACACAAGAGGCCACGAAAAAACATCTGAGGATGCAGCACAGGCACCCAGCATTCCCAGAGCACCGAGAAGGCCTATTCTTCTCGTTTCTGCAACGCTGTTATTTACAATTTCGTGAGGAGCTCAGCATGAAGAGCCTTGAGGTCGTCCATAGACGGCTTCTGAGCAGGCCAACCGACGACTAGGCCCTCACTGTCACTGGCTGTAGGCTTGGGAATGATGTGGAAATGGACGTGATCAACCTCCTGGTGAGCGATGCGACCGTTGTTCTACACGAGCCACCGTTAGATAATCACGGGCGGAGGGCTGAGCGCCGTTCGGGATGCGAACCTGAAGAAGGTTGTAGTTTTCGGCTCCAAGTGCGAGGGCGATCTTCTTCGCTGTAGGAAGAACGTCCGGGAGGTAGTCATCCGGGAGCTCGTGGAACTTCTCCGCATGGTCTGTGAAGCGCGAATGCGATCAGTCGCCGGACTCAACCTGTCATCCGGGAAGAACATACACTTGGGGATCACCAGAGCATGGCCCTTGGAAAGAGGTCCGATGTCGAGGAAAGAAAACACTTTATCGGTCTCCACCAGTTTGAAGCTGGGGATCTCCCCTATACCGACGTAAGTTCAGCATCTCAAGTCGCTGTCGGGCTGTCGGAGTGCATAGAGCTCTCACCCTTGATGATCTTGCAGAAGATGCAGCTTGCTAAAGTCCTGTGTACTCATGTTAACCACAACGACTACGGTGGGCTAGTAGACGTACTTAGTAGCCATATTTCTTGGAGACGAGCGATGGAAGGTGAAGATAAACAACGAGCGCCGAGGCCAGTGGATGACGCATCGGATACCCGGTCCGCTCTTGCCGAACATACGTAGGCGCCAAGTCCACGTGGACCTCCATGAATCCGACTCGGATCTTCAACTTGAACTTGAAAGCTTGAACTCTCCGCCATCGTCCCTCCCGTCCTCCAGGCTCCAACCTCTCCCCACTTTGCTGCTGGGACCCTGAATCTGCCTGCGCAACGAGCATAATGTCTTTGCAACAACCTCAAGCGGAGGGGTTATGCCTGAAATACCCGGAAGCGTTGGGGCCACATCCGCAAATCACTCAAGAAACCGCGGTACACATGCTTCAGCGCGCTATCCAGCTTTCTCAGCACACACCCTTTTCGTGGGGCTACATCGACAAGCCGGCTGGTACGTGAACATCGCGCATATATGCGGCGGTCGCGCTCTGACGGTCGCAGATGGCTCCGCGTTCCTCATCTTCCAGACCCCCCAACTTCCCTTCCCAATTGATGGCCTCATCTACCAGGACCGAGAGCAGAGGTACAGCATTCCTGCCGGATCATCGCGTGTGAGTGTTTGTGATGTGTCTGGGACGTTTCTCCTCCGTGAATATTCATGCGCGCCCAGGAACTCGAAGTGACCGAAGTCAAGTTTGGGTTCATCCCCGGGGTCGACCAATCGGCGCATCGTATCAGGAGGCGGTTCAGGATGCAGAAGGGCGGCCACCCCCAGCTTGTCCTCGTCCACTACTCCAGCGGCCAGCACACCCGTACGTCCCGCTGCTTCTCTCGACTGTTTATCGTACCCAGACCCCTTCCCCGCGCGCTCCAGCCATCATTCCCTCGCTCAACCAACACGTGCGCAATTACCCGCTGCGCCCTGTGAACGAGCCCTCGGTCTATGTTATGGGCGAGCGACAAGGGCAGAAGGTCTTCCCAGCGGGAGGGGGACCGGGCCAGATGTCCATGGCACCCGGTGGTGACCGGGCTGGCATGAACTATCCTGGCATGCCGCCTATGGGCATGCCACGCAACGCGCAAGGAATGCTTGCACATCAAAACAGCCAGATGGAGGCGTTAGAGAGGAGAGCACAGCGCGAAAGGGGGATGAGCGTGGCGCAGGTACGTCGCCCTCCGCGTATCCCAAGTCGTACATTCACGTCCTGTAGCGTCAGGGAAGCCGTGTCGTGGAAGATGATGACTCTGCAGGTGCGTCGATCCACGCCTGCATGCTAATATGCTTGGTCTGACTCACCCTTGGGACTCGCCCAGACGAGTCTGAGAGCATATCGGCCCGGACACTCGCCCTTACCCGTTACCGCCGAAATCACGAATTCATGAACGAAGTGTTCATGTATGCCGCTTTTGGTACGCATATAGCTATGCTAGCTGTGCATGAATTAGTATAACCTGTGCAAATCTAGGGGATAAGAATGCCACTCAACCACCGCCACCGTTCTCAGTTTTCAAACTACCAGACCTGGAGGAAAAAGTGGTACGTTAACGGGCCCCTATCTCATCGTCAAGGCGGCGCATTGACGTTCGTCCATCAGGCGAAGCTTACTGCAGAAGTAGAGGAACTCCAGAAGAGGTCTGCAGCACGAAAAGAGGCAGCGGCCGTTGCTGCCAGCGAGCTTCGAGACGTCCCTATGGATGGCCTTGCTATCGCTGATGCCTCTCCGTAGAGGTGCTGTGTTATTTCTGATGTATACTGTAGTGTAATCGTTATTCCGCTTTCTTTCGTTGCGATGCCGTTCCTCACTGTCCCCATGGATATACCACCTTCTGCCCGGCTGTCCCGGAGATATGTTTCGGTGCGTGTGATCCCTAACTTTCTATACAGAATACTGAGGAGATGTCGTGCTAGTGAGACTGGGGAGAGGTCAACTTTTCCACGTCAAGGAATGGGAATGTCTGTGCATAGCCTTCTGAAAGCGACCCTTTCCACCAAAATTTCGTCGCAATGGAAAGTACGACAGGCAGTGGCAAATACCGCAGACTGAAATAGGGTTGTAAAATGGCTAGAATGACTGGGATTGCTCTCCTCGTATTCCGGACAAAGCGCTCGCTAACAAAAGAACAATGCAACCCTTCTATAGGCTACTGACCGAGTAAGTATCTGTCGTTATTGAGTTCTATACGGTGCTTACCCGAAATCGCGGATATGACTAGTCCCTGCCATTTTGCAGTCAAATTCCGTGTGGCGGTATGCACCATTGCCCGTCGTTGGCCCGTCGTGAGACCTTCCTCCCCTGTGAACTTTGAATGATGTTTTCATCATTTCTAGACTTTCCTCGACGCGCAAAAGTTGATCTCTTCGCAGTGTGAAGCCTCTAGACGATGGCGAGTTGCGCCGCCTCAATTCCGCTGAATCACTCGATCACACAGGAGTGTGAGTTCGAGCGCATTGTCTCTACCGCGGCCGTTAGAGGGAACCGCCACGAACGTCGTTCTCGGGGTGCTCTTTGGTCATGCCGTGGGTACCTCTGCGACTTACTGGAATTCTTATCATCTGTTATCTGGCTGACTATGCTGAAGCACTACTCAGCCAAAGTTGTAACTCTATGGCTTTCCCAGGCGACTACTTCCGACTCACACAGACTTGTTCCCAGCCCTGAAGATTCGAGGAAACGTACCACGCAATGGCCTGAACGCGGCGGTGCGCCGTCGGTTTCAGCATGGACGTGTGCGAACGCGTTATCATGTGGCCCTGCTACCCGCCCTCCGGGGCATCAAACCCACGCAAATGCAAAGGTACGAGCTTTGTGTGACGCTTGCGGAAATACTCGCTTATATTCGTAGTACATCCTCAAGAAAATTCGCAGACACAATGGCGAAGCGCGCGATGCGCCGCATGGTCCCGACTCTAAAGAAGTCTCTGCTGGCCGCTTATATACATCGCGACGGGCCCCGTCGAGGGAATGGGACGCACCTCCGTCTCTGGAGTACGCAGCCCTCTTTCCGAGCCCGCCTCTCCCAGGACGTTCTGCGCCATGCGTCTGTCCTCTCTGACTTGGGCTCTCGCCCTCGCTTCTTTTGCAGGTGCCGCACCCTCCCGCCGCTCGAACCTCGTCGTCCATGAGCGGCGCGCGCAGGAGCCGCGCGACTGGGTACTCACGAGGCGCCTCGACTCGCGCGCGGTCTTGCCGATGCGCTTCGGCCTCACGCAGAGCAACATGCACAAGGTCGAGGAGATGCTCATGTCCGTCTCGCACCCGTCGTCGCCGACGTACGGCCAGCACTTCTCGATGAAGGAGATCGTGGATACATTCGCGCCGAGCACGGAAACGATCGAGCGGGTCGTGGACTGGCTGGTCGGGGAGGGGATCGACAAGAAGCGCCTGAAGCTGAGCCCGAGCAAGGGTTGGATCGAGTTCGACGCGACCGCTGAGGAGGCGGAGGGGATCCTTGACGCGGAGTACCATGTGTACACCCACGCCGAGACAGGGGCGCAACAGATAGGTAAGACTTTTTACGCTGTGCGAGTGTATCTCAAACTGACGCACTTTGGTGCAGGCTGCCATTCGTACTCGGTGCCTGAGGACATTCGGGAGCACATTGATTTGATCAAACCTACGGTACACTTCCTGCACCGTGTACCGGCTCCAAACCAGCTGCAGAAGCGGTCGTTCGAGCGGCCGTCGACGCACATCAAGAGTGGGCTGAAGACGGACGGCTCTCTCGTCGACGTCCCACCAAACTTGGCGAACTGCGACCAGCTGATCACGCTTGACTGCTTGAGGGCGCTGTACTCGATCGACTATACTCCTGTCTCGACCGACAAGAACACGTTTGGCATTCGTGAGTGCTCGATATACTTAGCTGATGATGTGAGAAGGCTGAGTCGTTGTCGTTCAGTGGAGTTCACGCCGCAGGCGTTCTTGCAGAGCGACCTGGACATGTTCTTCGCGTAGGTCCACCTGCCCTGTGGATGAGGATGGATCTGACGAGGTTTCCACAGAAACTTCTCTCCGAGTCAAGTCGGCACTACGCCCACATTCATCTCCATCGACGGAGGCGTCGATCAGACAGAGGAGACCGGATTCGACCTCAATGGAGAGAGTGACCTCGATCTGGAATATGCGTTTGGTCTGACGAACCCCCAGCCGATCTTGCTGCTCCAGACGGGCGACATCCCCGAGGGAGCATCCTTCGACAACTGGCTGGACGCTGTGGACGGATCCTTCTGCACGTTTGAGGGCGGCGACGATCCCATTCAGGTACGTGCGGCCTCGATGTTTACCGCTTACCAAGCTCAACCAAGTTCGTTTGCAGGATGGTATCTATCCAGACCCGCTCCCTGGTGGCTTCAACCGTAAGCATAGTTACTCGAACACATAGCACTTTGAGTGACAGCTCGTCTGGATCAGAGCCCGCGTCGTGCGGTATCCTGGCCCCTCCGTTCGTCGTCTCTACCTCGTACGGCCAGGACGAGTCTTCCGTCACCGCGGCGTATGCTCAACGACAGTGCACCGAGTATGCCAAGCTCGGCATGCTGGGCTCGACCGTGCTTTACAGTTCTGGAGACAACGGCGTAGCGGGTAACGGTGGTGTCTGCCTGGACGGGAGCGGTGCGCCTCCATCCTTTTTATTTGTCTTTCATCGCTTTACATATCGTTTTCTCTCCCCCGCTCCCCCCCACGTCCTCGACAACAGGCAACCCGGTGGAAAACGGGACCCAGTTCAACCCCGACTTCCCGGTGACCTGCCCGTTCGTGACAGGCGTCGGCGCGACTCAGGTCAACCCCGGCTCGACCGTCGACGATCCAGAAGGCGCGTGCGAGCAGGTCATCTTCAGCGGCGGAGGGTTCAGCAACTTCTTCGCGATGCCGGACTACCAGGCTGCTGCGGTGACGAGTTTCCTGACGAACCACCCGCCGCCGTTCTCCGGGGAGCAGTTCAACAACTCGGGCGTCGCGCGTGGGTTCCCTGATTTGTCTGCGAACGGGTGAGTCGAACCGCCGTGTGTTCGGAGTTTGGATCATGGTTGCTGATGCAGGTGTCGTTAGCGCAAATTACGTTGTTGGTGAGCAAGCAGCAGCCGTGGTTGTTGTCATGCGGTTGAACGACTATTTTTGAACAGCTGTCGCGGGGGAATTCGTGCGGGTGTTCGGAACTTCGTGTTCTTCGCCTGTCGTGGGCTCCATGATCACGCTCATCAACGATGCCCGTCTCGCTGCTGGCAAGGGCCCAGTTGGTGAGTACTCGTGATCTGAGGATTTAGTACTCGCTAACTCGTCGCTCCACTAGGATTCATTAACCCTGTGGTAAGCAACACATCATTATAGACTGGGTTGAGCTGACGCTCTCTAAATAGATATACACGGACAAGTTCCAGGCTGCATTCCATGATATCACGACTGGCGGTAATCAGGGCTGCGGTATGTTTATGCGATCCTCCCCGTGTTGTGGTGACTAATATAGCTTTGTTCTCCTCTAGGCACGCCAGGATTTACCTCGTAAGCTTCCATACTTCTGTATTCGAAGCGGTTATGCTCACGATTGCCCTCCAGGACTGAGGGATGGGACCCGGTCACCGGCGTTGGCACCCCAAACTTCACCGCCCTGCTCCCTCTATTCCTCGAGCTACCTTGAACGGGGACATGATCTGGAGATCAATGAGATCCGAAACGTGGACTTCGGAGGTTCGGTATGGAAGTGTATTCAAGGACCATTGAAGTGTATAAATATCGGAGATTGCGACATCATCTGGACATATTGGATATCGAAGACAGCGGGTATTGACGTGTCTGCTCCCGCTATTTTTCCGCCTCACTCCTCGGAGATGTCATTCGCGGTGAGTATAAAAGAGATCATCTTCGCGCCGTCATTCGTCTACTTTCGTGGCCTTCCTTGCATGATGCTCCTCCCATTATCTGTGTTTCTCTTCGCGGCGTCCGCGTTCGCAGGTCCTATTATTTGGGATGGCCGGGCACCATTTGACGAACGCAGACCTCGACTCCTCGACTGGCCCCTTCCTCACGTAGGTCTTCATTGTTCTGCCAGTCAGCAACCGAGTTAACCTTTGTCTTATGTAGGGTGGTGAAAGGGTCCGAAAATGCGTCGCACGTTCGCACAGAGTTTCGAGTCCTGTTTATCTCTGACGGGTCGCTAACCATTTCGCGCACAGTACTCGCAACTGCTTGGGCACTCACCACTGCCCACTCCGTTATGGAACGAGGGGCTCTTACACATCCAACCCCGCGAACAGGTCGTGTCGGTCTCCATCGACAACAGTTCTGTTTTCCTGCCAGGAGGAAGTAACCCGCAGTTCGGCTTCCGAAGGACGGATATCATTGCCGCGAACAACGGCGAGCATACGAAACTCATCACTCAGATGGAGACAAACAAGACAGTCTTCCACTTCTCCATCCAGAAGGACGAGACGCGGCCCCTCAACTACACACACGAGTACCAGATCGTGTTCGTTGAACCGAGTGATGGGTCTCATGTCTTTGGTATCCAGCTCGGTACGCTCTTCTTCTCTCACAATTTCTCGTCGATATCTTGACCCCTTGTCACAGGTTCTCCGTTCACCGATCCCACGGGTTCCCTCCCTGCACCGAACGCACACTCGTTCAAGGTCCTTGATCACGCGCTCAACGTCCTGTTCAGCACACCGTTCACTTCCCGCGCTTGGCACAACTTCGCTGTCGAAGTCGACTGGAATGCGCGCACGCTTGCGGCGTGGTATTCCCAGGACGCTGAGCTCTTGCAGCAAATCGTGGTTACGACATCGAACCCCACTGCGGCGGCCGGCCCTGACGGGCAAGGAGATTTCCATTTCGCCGTGCTGAAGGTGAGTCTTCAGCTTCCACTCTTGCAATAGGGAGCTCCTGATAATGAGGTCAATGGCATGGATATAGCTTCCGCTTGTGAACCCGGCAGACTCGCCTGCGAACCAAGCCGATGTTGTACACTACGGGATCCAGGAGGGGACGACGGAAGCGCTCTTATATTCTGGTGTATTCGTGGAGGATGCGTTACACGGAGTCAGTAGGGGTTTCGGCGTCGTTAACCTGTGACCTTACGGCTTCAAGTCAACAGCGTTGGCCTGTGACAGGTAGAAGCAGTTGACCCTGTTTCGATGGTGTTGATTGCATTAACAGCCACCAATTGCTCAACGTCGTCCATGTCACCGATGTCGAAGGTTGTCAAAAGTTCTGAATGCCTTTATTATGGTATGTCGAATGTTCATGCCGTAGGGCACATACTTATAGTAGCACCCCTGCACAACGCGTCAGATCTTCAGGTCGTCGAGCACCTCGCTGATGTCAAGAGAACCAAAACAAAAAGACCGGGTCTAAGCAGACAATGTTGATGTCACAACCCAGCGTGATGGAAGAATTCTTGAGCTATCTATTTTCGCTGTTTTACATGGGCAGAAACCTTCCACTTTCCTGGCTTCATCACCGCGGACCATCGCTCCTATGAGCCACGGAGTTTTGCCACTACCGGTGAAGCGTAGACCGTCAGCCTCAAACGGCCTGACTCCTTCACCTCCGGCATCTCTCAGGAGCTCAAGTCGTTCACTTTCTTCTTACAATCTTAGACCCGGCGTTTACCCAACCCGCAAGTTGTCAGCCTCTCCTCGCAGACCCCAGGGATGTCATGCACTGCCGAATGTTTGAGCTCCTGGTATGTCCTCCATATCAAGATGCTATGACGTCTTGATTCTTTATATTTTGCACAGCAAATCCCAGCCTCCAGTCGTTCATTTCCGACCGGTCTACGCTTGGCTAGGAGTATCAATTTCTGAGATTCATCGCTACCGTTGGAATACACCGCGTGTCTCCATGCAGCATGGAACATTGATTAGAGTATAGACCTTGACTGGAGCCGCTCTCTATTAGCTTCTTTCACTCGCGTCAGGTAACGTCTGCAGTGCTCTGTCTGGCGAAATTACAGGGTTTCTCATGGAGGCTGGGCTCCCCTAGGTTATTCGGCGAATTCTCCATCCGGATCGTGGCCCCTCTCAGGTGTAACCTATGAACCGAGCAAGAGTGTCGTCATCTAGATTCAGACTTGCAAGTTGAACGATCGATAGAAGGTGACGCGGACTATAAATTGGTCTCGTCTTCTTCGACCGTTCACTATCCCTCCTCCCTCCAGCCCTTCCAACTCCCGTCGACCAAATTCACCCGCGCCCTCAACCTCAACCTCGACGCTTTCATACCTCTCGCCACCGTCCTCCCACTCAATGAACACCTCTCTCTTCAATACGATTCGTCTCTCCGCGATGGCCAACGTCCCAACCGAACTTCGCGTCTTCCACGCCTCCACCAGCGTCTCACCCTTCGTGCCTCCGGTGCTGTTACTCGTTCTCTTCATCCTCCTCACGAGCCTCTACGTCCTGGTCGCCATCCGTCTCATCTCGTCGACTCGTCAAGTCGCCGAACTCGTGTACCAGAACGCGTCACTCCAGCGCAGTGTCGATGCCCGCAAGACCGCCCTCACAGGCCCCGCGGAAGACTCTGCCTCCGGCCGTATCGCTCATGCGAAGGACAACCTCGATGCAGGAGACCCTTCTAGTCAGTCTTCTGGTCAGTCTTCACCCCCGGCCCTAGGTGGGGACTCGGAGAGCGAGATGGTTCAGGCGCTTGAGGCTCGGCTCGACTTCCTCCGCGAGAGCTGCAGGGTCATGTTCGCTCAGAAGAGCGATTTGCTCGCGAAGAAGGACGACCTGCTCGCGAAGAGGGACGACATGCTCGCACAGAAGGACGCTTTGATAACGCAACAAAACGTGGATCTCGCCACGCTGAAGGTTCAGCTCGCCACTGTTCACCAGATGCAGAACGACATGCTCGCCGAGAAGGACGCCAGCTGCAAGCTCATCCTTGCACAGAAGAACGAGGAGATCGCTACTATCAAGACGCAGCTCGGTGTTGCCCAGCAGGACGTCGCGACTATCACCACGCAGCGCGACGCGGCGGATGCTCGTGCGGGTGCCATCGCCGACGCACTCGAGAAGACTCGCATAGACTACGACGACCAGGTTGTCTCGCTTGCGATCCGAGCCTCCGATGCCGAGCGCAACTCCGCCACCCTTCAGGCAATGTTCCAGCAACACACGACGGAGATCGGCGACATCGCTCTCAAGAACGACAACCTCAGCGCTGAACTGACGAAGGTCCGGCAGCTCTACGACTCCGATCTCGAGCGGTTCAGGATCCAAGAGGTGTGTCCTTTCATCGTTTCCGCTCCTCATCCCGTGTAATACTCAGTCGTCGCGCCAGAACAACCACTCAAGGACAATCGCCGACCAGCGTGTGGAGATCGCAGTGCTCACAGCGCGACTCACGCCCGCTACACGGTCACGCGCGACGCCCACCTCACCGCGTTACAGCCTCCACTCCATCTTGTCCCGTCGAAGCAGCGAGTCTGAGCCAGAGTCAGAATCTTCCTTCGACTCAGACAGACCGTCGCCTCCTCGATGGCGCCGACTTGCGATCCGCCTGCCTCGCAAGGCCTCTAAGCCTTGATCTTCCTCCGTCGACCACTTCCCGCGACGAACGATACCCTCCTCCCCTGCATGCATTGATACCCGTCTCCAAAACCCTGCACCAAGACCTGCGTCCCCTCAGCTCCAGCTCGTTCCACGTAGGACACCTTCTGCTGCTTGTCTCCGAGTCTTGTCTCTCTTCTTGCTGCTTCAAGACGGACTGATGAGAACCTTTATCACTATCGTCATCCATCGCTATCATCATCGCTATCGTCTCGTTGCTCCTTATACTTGGACATTTCTCATCCGTGTACCACTAGTGTCTCCGACTCTCTGCGTCTCGCCGCCGTCGTGCCTCTGCAACTTGGATCTCTTCTTCGCATCTTGTATTTATAGACGTCAATGAGCTCTTGCCTCCCGACAACTCGGGCTGAAATATCAGAAACCAACAGATGGCTGGCTCTTGAAAAATAGGACGCCTAGATCTGTTTCGCGAAGACCATGAATACCAGGTCGACAGGAAGTCTTGGGGGTCGACTGTCCTGTGGCAGGATCGAACCTCCAACCTCTCCGACCAGCCAATGTTGTTAGACGCCCCATAGATATCGAGCTATTCAGAGCGCCAACGATGCTGGGCCATTCCTGGCACACGCGACTACCGACTCCGTGCTCTAACTCTCACATTTCGGCGGAGGAACGGGGCGTCTGTGAACTATTCACAGGTTGCCTTTGCTTGGTAGTGGAGTCGAGCCAACCACGGCCCTCATTCTTCAAGGTGCTGAACGGGCCTGCGGGATCCTACATGGCGGGAAGGACTCATGGGGAGTTCTATGACGAGGCGTGCTGACCCCTTCGCAAATTATGGTGCTCACATGGTGCCCACAGTGTGCGAATTTTTCCGAAGAAGCATCTAGTACCGCCATGCCATGGGGAAGATCTGGGGCGGTTGAGTGGAGCGGGTCACACGGTCGATCCTCCCCGGACAGCGTACATCCGAGAAGTTGTTGGGCGGATGACCTTGTTTACGAACCTGGTCCCAATCAGCATCGCCTTAATGATGCTTTGCATGTCGGTTTCTACGGGAGCCATTGGAGTGTATCCGTGGTGAGTGAACGTCTCTCGCTCACGGTTCGTCGCGCCGTTTGGATGACTCCGGAAGGATGAGTCAAAGAATGAATATACACCTTTCCACTAACCTATGAACCAGTGCTGGAACCCGCATGGCTGTTCGTATGCTTCTCGAGCTTTTTTTATCGCGCGGAACTGAAGAGCTCCCGCCGAATTTGCACCTTGAACATGGCCGCGTTTCCTCCGACGCCCCACACGGCCTGTCGCGCTCGTCGCAGAAGCTGTTGGGCGTAACGGTAAATCAAAGCCGGCGCTGTTAATGTGTAGAATGTGCACATCGGAGGCTTATTCCGCAGACATTTGCCTCAACTGAGAGGTGAGTCGCACAAACTGTAGCTCTGAGTATACATACAAAGATTCTGCAGGATAGAGATGGCTTCGCAGTGTCCTTCTTGATTGCTTCCTCAACCTCTGTGGTTCAATGTTGCTATTGATGCTGTTACTGAAGCCGGAATACGTATCTCTCTGACGTGTGTTCTGGTATATAAGCAGGGTCTCCGAAGCACCACTCCCACATCAATCTCCCACTCGACGCTCGTCCCTCATGGGTTCCATAGTCCTTCCACCCGAACTGCTTTCGGTGATCAAGGAGACCCTCGCCATTGGTCTCGTCGGTGTGGTCCTTGCGGCGTGGTGAGTCTCTCTTCATAATGACTACCCTGTCTGTCGACGTAACGCAGTCATACAGCCTATACGGCATCACGGTGCTGCAAGCCTACATCTACTTCCGGAACAGCGGTCAAGATTCCAAATACATGAGAGTCTTCGTGAGAACCACCACCCTCGTTGTGCTTCATCTGTAGAAATAAACCTGACGTCGCTCCTCCCATGTGGTCAAGGTCGCATTCCTGTTGTATGTATCTCGAGTTTCTTCTCATCCTATGGCTTACAAATGTACGCAGCATCCTTGACGCCGTGTCGCTGATTTTGGCCGTTGAGACGTTGTACACGTATGTGGTCGTCGACTTCGGCGACCCCTTGAAGCTTATTAACATGCCTCCGTGAGTAACTGCGGATGCTTTCCAAATTCGCATTTTCTAAGATAATATATAACAGAGCGTTGGCCGTGAGTATACATTCAAATCAAAGGAGTTTGCCAGATTCACCGAACCTGGTTTTAATATCAGGTCGAGAACGCTGCCACGGTAAACTTTCACTATCAAAATCTCATATGATTTAGTTTAATCTCCCCTAGTAGGTCGTGATTGGCACGCTCACACAATGGTACTCCGTTTCATCCACCGCCGAGGTCATGCTTACCATGAACTAGCTTCCTCGCACACCGTCTTTGGGAGTGTAAGTTCTTCGCGCACTCCATTCTCAAATCACAACACGCTGATCCGAGCATTCGCATTCCATATTGAATGAACAGTGAGCAAGCATAATGCCGTTCTCGTGTACAGCGTCGTCAGTGGGCCATCATTCACGCTCGTGTTGTCGCGTAGTTAACTTCAGTTCCTTCAGCTCTTCCTCGCATTGGGTTCATTTGGTGCGTGCATTTGAAGCAATACTGCGATACTCAGACCACTGACCGCTGGGACTCAAACAGGTCCTGGAATGGGTATGTCAAAAGTCCAGAATATCAGCGCCGCGCGCGATCCGGTTACTGACTTGTCTCCGCTTCCACAGTCCTGTCTGTGAAACTGTGCGTTTTATTCTGGAATCCCCTGCCGGAGATGAGCGCACTAAAACTATGCCTTACCAGCTACACCAACCGTATTGATATCATCTTCGACCCCAGCTCAGTCGAGGGACGGACTCTTGGTGGCGTTGCCAACGGATTGAGCGCAGTGTGCGATCTCGTCATCACTGTATCCCTTTGCTACTATCTCCACTCGAAGAGGACCGGCTTCAGGAGGTCGGTTGTCCCTTCATCTTCGCGAAGCACGGAGAACTCATCCTATATGCACCCTCCCCAGAACCAACTCAATAATCGACCGACTAATCATATATGCGGTTAATCGGGGTGCTCTTACTGCGTACGTGTGGTCTGAAAGCTATTCACTGCCAAAGTCCGTCTTTATTGAGCGAGATACAGGATGTGTCAAGCTGGCGAGATGATCAGCGTACGTTTTACCCGGACAACGATATTTCTAGAGTTGCGGGGCTGACTAGGTTCTCGTAGACGATTGTTCGTCCGGACCGGTATATATACCTCCCATTTGCGCTCCTGAGCGGAAAATGTAGGTCCACCCCCCTTGAGTGTCGCTCGACTGTTGATGCACACTTGGACCCTAGTATATGTCAACACCCTCCTTGCAACGTAAGTCAACTCCGTAGAAATGCTCAAGCTTTGCAGACCGCTGACCCATGTGGACAGTCTAAATGCGCAAAAGTCCATCAGGAACGAGGACGATAGCGTCGTGGAACTTGATGTAAGCTCACTTCAAATTGCTCGGGCGAACACAACGAGTCTAGGGAACAGTCGGGCTGGTAACGAGGGGCCGTTGGCGAATGTGAGTGCATCCAAGTCTTGATATGTGCTCATGTCGACTGACTGCTGTCCCTTCGGATATGTGATAGACTGAAAGCGTCAGCATCCCGCATTTCATCTTGGATGTTTCCAGATATTCGGACAAGGCAGCGGTGCGTAGTACTAGCATTCCTTGCTTACCGCGACAACAGACTTTCTGACGCACTTCAGGGCTATGTACAGGGCGAAATGCACACTATAAGCGTCGACAGAGATGTATGAGGGTCGTGATTAACGTCAGGGAACTCATGAGTCTCCTTTCATACCCTACCAAGCCTGCTGGTCCTTATGACTCGACTCTGATTGAAGAATACTCGCATTAAAAGGAATTTAAATGGTCCCTGCGATTCTCAGAATATTTACCATAGCTTTGTATACCCATTCGCGTTCGGAGGATGAAAATTGGACATGCGGTGATCGACCGAGACGCCGAACCGTAGCGCTGATGATTCGCTGGAAGCGTCCGCGTCTGTAAACCCCCTCCTCATCGATATCAGTCTTGACCACCACGACCTCCGCTGCTGCGATATATGCTGCCTCACCCTTCCGCTACCGACCTCAGGGCTCTCTCTGAATGTCAATGAAGGCATTGACATCACCACTCTCCCGGCAGCGTTTGCCAGCTCATCAACTCTGGAAGTTATCTGGAGCTCCCGGCTGTTCATGCGCCGGCTCTCCGAGTCAAGCTAGCTGGACTCAGCAACTTGACTAGACAACGACGCGTGTAGCTTTCGGTAACCCAAGAACCGCGGACCCTGAATCACCTAACGCAACTCGCTTTCAAGCTTGCGTTCGCCGAAATGAAGGTCTGTCTTCTTGTACCCGTTCGATTTCATTGCGCGTCCCTATTCATCGTGTCTGCTGGGCGTATGTATAGTGTCCCAAAGCCGTCGACAAGACGCTGAAATAGCTGGGGAAAGGCTGGAGGGCGGCGGGTCGAGCCTTTTTGAACGTGAGCATGCCCCTGTCATTATTACTTTTCGGCGAACTACGCAGAGCATATATTCTGAAGAAAGTGTCGCTTTGTTGCCTGCTTAGGCGGAGATACACTACAGCCCGATTTTAAATGGCAAGCAATCACTCTCAGACCTGCCGGGCAACCATCGCATTCTTTGTGAACGTACGACGGACTTTCCTTTGCTGAGCCCTTGGAATGCTGCGGAAGGGACGGCAACCCAAGGAAGGCATCTTAAGCTCCCGACCTCAGCTCGGAGTTCTCCTCTGTCAAGTTCGACCGCTTGCGACCAGAGTGTTGCATACCTGGCAGATGATATCTCGTGAGCACTTCGCTCATCAAGGTGAGCTCTGTCGTTGTCAAGGATAGGCTTCTCCCTGTCTTCATCTTCGGCGCCGCTGTCACTGAGGCGTTTAGGCGGAAGTAGACGATTGCGGTCTCGTTCCTGAAGACAAAGAAGGATGATTAGGCGATCTACCAACAAGGTGAGCCACAGTACAGCTCTTCCTGCGATAGGGGAGAAGGCGATCGTGGGAGCGGACAAAAGCGGATGTTACCATCGCTGAGGAGGCTGTACCTCGGGAGTCAAGGAAGAACGGAAGAGGACTATCAACTACAAGGGGGTCGTGCATGACGCGTTGACGTCTTACGGAGGGAATTCCCCCACGGTACTGTTTCTCCGCATTTCTGTCTTCGTCGTCCTGATCTGTGTCTACGCGAGATCGTAAGCAGGGTACCACTCCCCCCATTGCGGTAGCCGTTGTAGTGCTTCATCGACCTCTTGGCCCAGTTGAATGTGCCCGATCATCCGTCAGCGGCACGGCGTCACTGAAACACCCGCTCAACTTCGGATTCCTCATCATACGGAGTCTATTCCCTGGCTTTCTATCATACACATTGCTCTGCCTTAGTCCTTTAAACCCTTCTCGAGCTTTTCGAGAAACTGCG
The DNA here is from genome assembly GCA_008694245.1 of Ganoderma sp. BRIUMSc. Lineage (NCBI taxonomy): Eukaryota > Fungi > Basidiomycota > Agaricomycetes > Polyporales > Polyporaceae > Ganoderma > Ganoderma sp. BRIUMSc. The sequence continues at coordinate 22,642 of VJXU01000195.1, forward strand.
GCACAAACGTCCGTGCTGAAATAGAGGTGTCTCCGCCACCACTCTCCACTCATGGCGGAGTATGCGGAGCTAGCGTCGTGTTGAAACATCCGTCATCGCAGCATTAAGCTCTTTCGAGATTCAAGATTGTCAGCAGTGGACGCCAAAGATCGCCGAATCTTTTCCTCAGCCCGCTCAGCCTCTCAGGAACAAGGGGCCCAGTGTCGAGTTCCTGCAGCTGAGGACGTATAACCCCCGCGCGGTGAGGTGTCCATCGTCAGCTTTACGCCCAGCTCGTCCAGCAACTCCTCTGCTCCTTACATATGGAGGTCCAGGTCCTCGAGGCTGCTGGCCATCAAGGAGAAGATGCCGCCATGGCTCTGGACCACCTTCAACAGGGGGCTCTGCGCTGTCGATGAAGGGGACCGAGTTGGTGGAGCAGCGACTACCTCGAATGTTTGTTTTGTAGTGATTAAGCTCATCAAGTAGCTCGGCATGGGCAGCGCTCGCTGGGAGGGCATTCGGTGGGAGGTGTACGACACGGTACGTCTCGCTTGGCTTCTGCATCCAGACTGCTTGCCCGTACAGTATTGAGCGCTGAACGACTACGTTGCAGTATGTCGAATGCATGGACGAGGGGCCGCAGTACAACCGTCGGGAGGGACATTGGAGGGACTGGGCTGCCGTATGGCTAGATGGCCGCTTCGCCGACGTCGGGATCCAGTTGGTCAACAGCTGCCGTGGAAGATGCCCTCCGGACGCCTCTTCAACGACATGCTCCCGCTTCGACACCACAAGGGACACCGGTTCGTTGGTTCTTGACAAGGCTCGACGACAAGCAGGCAGTCACACAGCAGATTGTACATTCCGATATGCAAAGGACTACAAATTCCTGTATATGCACGTCCGCATAATCTTCGGGTTCTTAGTGCGCACTGGTGGAGATCTTCTGCCACGAGGGACGGGTGGAAACCATTCCCCACCACCTATTGCGATCGCGTGCCCCGTCAGCGTGGACTACACATACCGACCACGGAGACTCACCTCTTGACGTTGGGGAACTTGTCGGACTCGAGGATGTCGTTGCCCTGCCTCTTGAGCATTGCGCCCCAGGGGAGGTGGAAGAGGTCGACGATGGTGAGTTCCTGCATGCCCCGTCAACATGGACGGCAGCGAACACGACTCGGAGACCAAGGGTCTGGGCGATGGACTTACGTCGCCAGCCATGAACTTCTGGCGCCCGAGGAGGCGGTCGTAGCCCTCCATCTTCTGCTCGAGCTGGAACTTGTACTTCGCGACCATCGCGGGGTCAGCCTCGAGACCCGGTATGTACCTACAGTCACGTCAGCATGCGCACTCTTGAGGTAAGGACAAGAGCGAAGGCGAGGACGAGGAGGGTCACGCACTGCTTGACGATGTTCTCGAACCCGAGCCCGGACGCGGGCGGGTCGAAGTTGGAGACCTCGATGCTGGCCGCCTGGTCGAACAGCGCCGTCTTCTCGCGGTCACTCGGGTCGGGGATGAGCCCCTTGCCGACGCCGCCGTACTTGAGCGCGAGGTAGCGGCAGATCGCGCGCGACTCGAAGAGCTTGAAGCCGGCGTCGTCGATGTACGGGATCTGGCCGAACGGCTGCACGGCGAGCACCTCGGCGCTCTTGAGGACCGCGGGCTTGCTGAAGTCGACCTCGACGAACTCGTGCGCGAGGGAGAGCTCCTCGAGCACGGTGCGCACGCGCGCGGTGCAGGTCGAGTGGACGTTGCCGTAGAGCGTGAGGACCATGGTTGTGTTTGCTTCGAGTTGTGAGGGGCCGCGGCGTTGGTTGTTGAGTTGGTTTGAGGTGGGCTTGACTCGGAAATCGCAGCCTTTATACTTTGTGTGGGTAGAGATGAGATTAGTGAAGCGCAGTCGATAATGTGGTTTAGTATAATCCAAAATACTCATCGTGGCGCCGGCGGTCCACTGGTGACGAGTCCCCTCGGCGCACTGCTTTCGGCTGGCGTGATCTGGCTGTGGACCTTGGTGCCTTGCTGTTGACATGGGCGATCACCATCGCCGTTTTGCCAATCTCACGCGTTGGCAAACTGGCCGAGGTCCGCTACCAGCGGCAAAGGAGATGGCGAAGTCGGACTCAGCTGACATAAGTATGTCGACTTGCTTGAATGAGGACATCGACGTAGTGCAGAAGCAGGTGGTAGGAGGAGGATGTAGTCCTAACGCAAGTGCGATAAGGGACAAAATAGGGAATGGAGACGCCAATCCATATCGGCGTTCGCAATACTAGTCCTCGTGGGATGCGAGCGTCAACACGGGCGGCATGATGGTTAACCGACGGAAGCTGCATCTTCAAGAACGAGAACAATACGCTTCAATTTCCAAGCGCGTACAAGTACAGCATGGCATTTGGTGGAAGAGCCGACAAGAAACGAGTGTGTGATGATTTTTGCGGTGCCCTCCTTGGTTTGGCCGTGGCCGTCGTGGCCGCGCATCATCGTGATTTGTCATCTATACTCAATTTCAAACGGTGGACCGGAAGCAGAGGTACGGAAGTAGACCTTGGGAGCAGCCGGCTCGAAATGGTTTTCAAAAGATGCCCTGGCGATCCCGCTGAATTCACGACAGGCATTGGGGAAATTGACATCCTGTAAAATGTGAGACAAAGTCGGGACGAGCACTCACCTTTGTCACCAATTTGACACCGATTTCAGTCTTGTACAAAGTTAACGTTTCGCCCGCCTTTGGGCCGCCTTTGGACAGCAACCCAATTTGGGTGCTTATGTGATCCATCGCACGTGGACGAAGGGGGGCCAGACCCCTCCTTTTGACCGGATCTGGAATCCAGGATGTGTTCCACTTCAACCCGAATTTAACCGAGCTCCACTTTCTAGCCCGATTTAAACTCCGTCCCGCCTTTGTCTCGAGGACAAAGGAGAACTCCGACGACTGCCGGAGCTCCCAGATTAATTAATATTGACTTTTAATTTGTTTTACTCCGTCTGATATTTCCTCGTCAACCCGAATTGATCGCCTCCGACATGTCCCTCCTGACGTCCTGGGCAAGAATATCGACCTGGCCCTTGGCAAGAAGAATCACTCCTGCAGATGGAAATTCTCCTCAGCTGCAGTGTCGCACGCAGTCTGCGCCTGATTTACACAATGGAACGACACAACAGAACCTTTGACAAGAACGGAGGGGAACTTAGCCCACTCTGCCCACCCTCCTCAGTCGAAACAAAGGCGACGACAGAACAAACGAACCTCGGCGTAAGGATGAAGGTCGTGGATCATGGCCGCCAAGGACCACGCAGAGTATCCTGTAAGCCCGTGTCACGATTACCCATCCAGGAGGTATGAAACGACGTACGCAGCTCCTGAAACTGAAATCTTGGCCACAGACGTGGAGGCTGGTGGCGCGAGAGAGGTCGCGAGCGGCAGGGTGGGGGAAAACGAGTGGCAAAGAGGAGGCTTCCAACAGGCGGAGAGTTGGCGATCGACGCTAGAGGCGTGATGGGCGAGGGCGGGGTCGGGACAGAGCACCCCAGCGCGGCTAGCACCGACTCCAGCACCGCCCGACGACTCGCTGGCTGGCCGCACGCAGGGTATTTGCGCAGGACCAAGCCAGACGGAGTCGCCCTGGGCTAGCCATCGTCGCCGGGCATAGCGCAGCAAAAGTGAGCCACATGGTGGTGGGAGGGACTCAGGGAGATCGAGCTTGGACCGCACGTTGCCAATCTCCCGCGATCTTCCGCGATCTCCCGCCAACTCCCGTGTTCTTCCGCATTCCAGTTATGGCATCTCAAGCG
>VJXU01000198.1:0-16032 GCA_008694245.1 Ganoderma sp. BRIUMSc
CGCGCCTTCGTCGAGCGGCGGCTCTTCCCCTGGGTGACCGCGATGCTCGGCCAGGTGCGCTCGTGCCGCCTCCAGGAGCTCTCGTTCATGCTCGAGATCGGCGACGTGCGCGACCTGCTCGCGCTCGACTGGGCGCGCATCGACGCGGACCTGAGCCGTGACGAGTTCCGCGGGCTGATGGTCGTGTTCCGGGTGTGCGTGTCGTGCGAGCGGGCGGGGATGGAGAAGGAGGTGAGGAGGGAGATCGAGGAGCGGCTGGGGGAGTTCCGGAGGAGGGGCACGCTGTGCGTTTCGTGCATTTAGATGCGTTTTCTTTTTGGGGGTTAGTTGGTTCTGTGCTCGGTTTGGGTTCGATTTAATGGTTTTCTTGCGTGTGTACTCGGATGTTTTACTAGAACATACCCCTCCTGCTTGTAATCCCTCTGCTAAGTCGGAGAGGATATAGAAGCTCACTTTGCCCCTAGTATAGAGCAGATTCATAGATATTCCGGTTGGTCGGTGCTGATCGGGAACCATTGAAAGGTCCAGCTGCACGCAGTTCTACTACTAGAGGGATCGGTGTCTCGGATTTGTATAAAGGATACAGTCCTCGGAGACACGCGGATATGTCCGACTTTCCTTCAAGTTCCCCTTGATGCCCACATTGAATAACCACTGGAAGAATAACCTCCGTCACGGTTAGCCTTTCATGGGCGCATTCACCAATGTCAACCGTTGGCGTCGCGTAGAGGTCAGGCTGGAGCTGCCAGTGCCGGGGAGAGTAGCCATGGACCTTGGGGAATAATTCAGTCGCATATACGCTCCGTGCGGGCTGAGCGCTGAGGGCTCTGGCAACGGTCGGGTAGGCAAAACCGTCGATATGAAGAAAGGAGCTAGCAAGCGGCGTACGTCGAAGAGGGAAGACTCGGAAAGGTCGCACCACCGTGACCGGGATGGAGTCTCTTGAGGCGGAAGTCGAGGTACGAGGATATACAGCTGTACCCACACCGTCCCCTGGGTACGTATGCTTTCAAGCGGGCCCCTAGCTAGTGGACTAGTCAACAATGCGACATAAACAGCTAGGGTCTCAAGACGTAATACGACGAACGGCGGACGAGTGAACGGCGCAATGCACATGATATGCAGTCACGCTGTAATTAGGCTAAGGGCAGCACTGCTGTACGCTCGCCATAAGGTGTCCTGGAAGGAGAGGCGAAAATAGGGCCGGAAGACGTGGAAAGCAAAGTAAGATCAAAATTTTTAGACGGAGCACAGGTAGATGTAAGCTTCAAAACTTCGCGCTCCGTGTCTCTCCGAGTTTGGGAGGTATGTACTCTGCATGTTTTACAGCGAATGGACCGCATGTGAAAACATATATCTATTTCTCATCTTACGATACGCTCAGAACGACTACAACAACGGACATCAGCAGCGGTATGCGGGATTAAAAAGTGCGATTCATTTTAGCGGTAATGCAAGGTGTCTAAGGTAAGAGGAGCCAGCCCTGCACCACCCACGTCGTCGCAGTCATCGTCCGCCCGTCCGACCTGCCGCCACCCAAGAGCATCAGGGAGAGCAGAGGCTATGGAGCCGCTCATGACGACTCGCCCATCTCCTTCGCGAGCTGCTCGGCCTTCGTCTTGACGTCCTCGATCGTGCCGACCATGTAGAACGCGGACTCGGGGAGGTTGTCGTGTGCGCCGGAGAGGATCTCCTTGAAGGAGCGGACGGTGTCCTTGAGGGGTACGAGACGGCCCTCGAAGCCAGTGAAGACCTGGGCGACCGCGAAGGGCTGCGACATGAAACGCTGGATCTTACGAGCACGCTCGACCTACGTCGGAATGGGGTTAGCCGTTGGTCCCAGGCAGCAAGTGTGAAGTTTCATTTGAACATACCGTGAGCTTGTCCTCCTCAGACAACTCATCCATACCCAGGATGGCAATGATATCCTGGAGCGACTTGTAGTCCTGGAGGATCTTCTGGACGGCGGTCGCAACCTCGTAGTGCTCGGTACCGACGATACGGGGGTCAAGCATACGCGACTTGGAGTCCAGGGGGTCGACGGCGGGGTAGATACCGAGCTCGGCAATCGAACGCGACAGCACAGTCGTGGCGTCCAAGTGAGCGAAGGTCGTGGCCGGGGCAGGATCCGTCAAATCGTCAGCGGGCACGTACACGGCCTGCACGGAGGTGATGGAACCCTTCTTCGTCGTGGTGATACGCTCCTGCCTGCAGGTCGGAAAATTCAAGTCAGATTCCGAACGCCAAGCCCGCCAATCAGGAAAGTGACACGCACATGCCACCCATGTCGGTCGAAAGCGTGGGCTGGTAGCCGACGGCAGAGGGGATACGACCGAGCAGGGCAGACACCTCCGAACCCGCCTGGGTGAAACGGAAGATGTTGTCGATGAACAGAAGCACATCCTGGCCCTCCTCATCACGGAAGTACTCCGCGATGGTGAGACCGGTGAGCGCAACACGGGCACGGGCACCAGGGGGCTCGTTCATCTGACCGAAGACGAGAGCGACCTTGGAGTCACCGTCGAGGTTGATGACACCGGTCTCGATCATCTCGTGGTACAAGTCGTTGCCCTCACGGGTACGCTCGCCGACACCTGCGCATATAGTCAGCCCAAATTTGTCAAGTCGACGCATATATGCGGAGAACATACCGCAGAAGATGGAGAAACCACCGTGTGCCTTAGCGACATTGTTGATGAGCTCCTGGATAAGCACAGTCTTGCCGACACCAGCACCACCGAAAAGACCAATCTTGCCACCACGAGCGTAGGGCGCGAGGAGGTCGACGACCTTGATACCGGTCTCCAGGACCTCAGCAGTCGTCGACTGGTCGACGAACGCAGGGGGGTCGGCGTGGATGGGGCAAAGCTTGACGCCCTTGATGGGGCCACGCTCGTCAATGGGCTCGCCAATGACGTTCATGATGCGGCCGAGCGTCGCAGTGCCGACGGGGATACGAATGGGCGCACCGGTGTCGATGACCTTCTGGCCACGGACAAGACCCTCGGTACCGTCCATAGCAATGGTGCGGACCGAGTTCTCGCCGAGGTGGGCAGCGACCTCGAGGACGAGACGTCCACCGTGGAAGTCGACGACCTCGAGGGCGTTGAGAATGGGGGGGAGGTTCTCAGTCTCGAATTGGACGTCGACGACGGCACCGATGACGGTCTTGACGTGGCCGGACGTACCAGTCGCCTCGGTCGCGTACGAGCGAGCTGGACGATGCAAACAACGCAAAAAATGATGAAAAAAGTGTGTCAAGACTGGAGAACGATTCTGGGGATACTTGGAGAGCACGAACCAGACTGTGACGCGGGGGCATAGCGGGGGAGGGCGCGTTGTGATGACGAAGGAGTGGACGCAGCCCTGGCAATTGCGGGCGCGGCGACAGCGGTCGAGAAGAACGCATTGGTCCTCTTCGCGCTCTGCAGCGCTCGACGAGAGAGACGGTGTACGCCGCGCGAGGTGAGCATCGTGGACGTCGACGATGAGGTAGGAGGAGAGCGGTGGTAAGAGCCCAACTCAGCCGACACGTAGGGGAATAAAGTTCGCCGTTCAAACTCCGACACCCGTTGCCGGCCTGCCCCGACCTCACCCGCCAACCGCCTCTCTTCCGACTCGTGTTCGCTGTCTTCAACGCCCTCCGGAATACATGCGGCCTCGTTGGCTCACCGTGCTCATCAACACTCACATTTATGCCCCTCATGAGGGCGCATATACATAATGTGCCTCGCTCGAGGAGGATGGTGATATGACGGCCTAGGTCGGCGCTTCGAGCGCTGGGAAACAGTTGAACCCCGAGTTTCTTTGAAACTTCCGGGGTGTTGGGGGGTCTAGGAAACGTCGGCCATTGGAAACAGACTACGAAACACCCCGGACACTCCTGAGAACTTGACAATCCCATCCTCGTTTCCTCATCGTTTCTGAGTGCCCGCCAAGTGCCCGCCGTGATGAGAAGGGACACTGTCATTTGGTCACCGGACTTGCTTGAAGTCGGCCGAAAATAAGGCATCCCGCTCGGGGTCCCGGGACCGTGGGGACCCCGGGTACAGACGCCCGCGGACCGGTGGGCAGAAATTTTGAAGCAGGGGCGCGCGAGTGGAGGAGGCCGCTAAGATCGTCGCGGACGGACAGATCAGAGAAAAGCCTCGGGATGTCCGATACCACCTCCGCGCACGTCCACAATCCCTCGGTCTCTGCCCACATCCCCCGTAGCCAGTGCGTAAACAGACGGCCTTGCGCGACCTTGGTCTGACGCCGCTTCCCCCGACAGTGTGTGGAATCCTCGGCCTGCTCCTCCATGATGCGACGATCGACGCCGCTTCCGAGATCTGCGAAGGTCTCGCGCTTCTCCAGCATCGTGGCCAGGATGCGTGCGGCATTGTCACCTGCGGTACGAAGGGCCGCTTCTACCAATGCAAGGCAAACGGAATGGTCAGAGACGTCTTTGACGCCTCGGCCGTCTCAAGACTTATCGGCGGGATGGGTGTCGGCCACGGTATGTTGCACGTCGGACATGTGTGCTCGTCTGCCCAAGGGTTAACGAATGCACAGTAAGGTATCCGACGGCTGGCAGCTCAAATCACGCTGAAGCCCAACCATTCTACGTCAACTCGCCGTACGGCATCGTGATGGCTCATGTGAGTCCTTCCATCTCTCTATGGGCTTTCCCATTCCATGAAGCGAGTCTCGACGCCATCTGTTTTGGAACACATCTCGGAACAAAGAGGGGAGGACAAAGCCGGAGAGTCCGAGGGGCGTTCCAAAATGTCTGTTGGGAACGCGCCAAATATCGAATCCGATTTCCCTCATCTTCGTACGCTTCCGCGCGAAGGCTCCACAGTGTCCGTCGCACCGGTCGGTGTGACTATATGAGTGCATCCATCATCAGCCTCCCCATAAAGAAAGTAGACTTTCCTCGCATCGCGTGAAAGACACGGGGCACATACCAAGGCATGCGTTACTGACCAGATTATCGTGAAATCGTCATGAATTCCTTTGCTATCCTTTCATGCGCCTGTTCTTAGCCCATTGTAGGCTTGTCGTAAAGATTGGGGGCTTGCAGCGAGGGGTTTGTCATTCTGCCATCACAGGGGGGACGCCACAGTTGCTGCGGCGAAGCATGGTTAGGGCATTCACACTTATTTTACCATGCTCTCTACCGTCCTTTGGGTGAATTCCTCTCGAAGTCATGGCTATATGCGCGTCCTTTAACCAATACACCAGTCGGACCTACGGCTATATGCGCGTGGATACACATGGGGCCCGTAGTCGTAGCCTTGAAGGCCTGACACGGATGCAAGACTGACTTCGCGAGAAGAGGCTGGGGAGAAATATGGGCGCATTTTGTTGTGAGCCATGGAACTCCGATTGAGTGAGCTATTCAACGTCTTTCAAAATTCACCGGCGTTTTTGGGACGCGTACCCGTATTTGCTTTCCTCCGGTTGTTTTTCTGGGACACCCTCTCAAATCCTTGCTTACGACACTACTTCACAATGCGTCTCGGGTGGTCCATTTTGTTCCGATTTCCTGCGCTGACTGCTGCGCAACGTCTCCTGCACCCTTTGGTGACGAGATTATGGCCTCTTGCTCTGGCATAAGATTATCGTACCATTCCATGTTACTAATTACATTCGCTGCTACTCTAGAATGGTAACCTCATCAACACGCCATCACTCCTCCACTTTATGGACGCCGTTGCACACCGGCATATCAACACCACCTCCGACTCGGAGCTTCTCCTCAACATTTTCGCCGACAACCTCCAAAAGACGGGCAAGTTCCGCATCAACGAGGAGGACATCTTCGCCGCGATCGGCGGCCTCATGGGCCAGGTCAAGGGCGCGTACGCGTGTGTCGCCATGCTCGCCGGCTTCGGAATCATCGCTTTCCGGGACCCGAACGGCATCCGACCTCTGGGCATGGGGTCTCGCAAGGCCCTCGGAGGCGGCTCGGGGAAGGACTGGCTCTTCGCAAGCGAGAGCGTCGTCGCCGACGCGAGCAGCTTTACCGAGTGGGAGGACGTCAACCCCGGCGAGGCCGTCATCATCACCCGCGGCGGCGTGAGTCGGCGACAGGTCTCCCCGCCTGCGACCTTCTCGCCCGACATCTTTGAGTACGTCTACTTCGCACGCCCGGACTCGGTCCTCGACGGCATCTCTGTGTACCGCAGCCGCATGGCGATGGGCGATGCACTTGCGGACGAGGTGCAGCGGGTGCTCTCGGTACACAACCTCGCCGTGGACGTCGTGATCCCCGTGCCGGACACGTCTCGGGTCGCGGCGCTGAACCTTGCGCAGAAGCTCGGGCTGCCGTATCGCGAGGGCTTCATCAAGAACCGGTACGTCGGGCGGACGTTCATCATGCCCGGGCAGCAGATGCGGCGCAAGAACGTGCGGCGGAAGCTGAACGCGATGGCGCTCGAGTTCGCAGGCAAGAGCGTGTTGCTCGTCGACGACTCGATCGTGCGCGGGACGACGTCGAAGGAGATCGTGCAGATGGCCAAGGACGTCGGCGCGAAGCGCGTCATCGTCGCGTCGTGCGCGCCGCCCATCCGCCACGTCAACGTGTACGGAATCGACATGCCGTCGCGCAGCGAGCTCGTCGCGTATCAGCGGAGCGAGGACGCGATCGCACAGGCCATCGGCGCGGACCTCGTCATCTTCCAGCAGCTTCCCGACCTCATTGCGTCTGTGCGCCAGTTCAACCCGGCCATCCCCCAGTTTGACTGTTCGGTGTTCACGGGCGAATACGTCACAGGTGGCGTCGACGAAGAGTACCTCGCTGGACTCGAGCAGCTCCGCGCGGACAACGTCAAGAATCGGATGGAGGTAGGCGGCCTGGGTACGATGGAAGGCAAGGGTGGGGGCGCGATGAGGCATGATGCCAACGGCACCATCGAGAGCAGGGAGATCGCCGTTGGGTGCAGTGGTCCGATGAACGGTGCGGATAGTACTGTAGGTTTGCATAATTCGTACTCTCTGTCATGACAAGCAGAGCAGGGTGGGCTTGGGGTCGATACTGTAGACGTATAGTTTATAGGCGGTTGCAGCATATAAGAAGTGTATGAGTAACTATAGCTAGACAAAATGTCACCGATAGATCTTTCGTTAGTTGCTGTAATCAAGATGTTTGAGCTACTATTCTAATATCTGGGGAGGGCTACTTCGGTACAGGATATTTTGAGGGGCACAGCCACTTGCCACCCTTTGCCGCCAACCACCACTCTCGACTCAGCTCAACCTCCCCTGTCGCTTGTCCACATCTTGACGCCCCAGGGTCTCCGTCTACCATTTTTAACACGAATCGTACGTGAGACTTCATTAGGATGTGCATAGGAAGGCTCGACTCGGAATCCCTAACTCCTAGCCCTTTCATTATTAGTAAGCCCAGGACAGGCGTCTTCTACCAACCCTCGAACTTCGTCCGCTTCTGGTGCAACTCGTTATGGACCTTTACAACACCCTTTGCAACTTTTTACCAGCCGGAACTCTCACTCTTCCAAGCTCCATCCCCTCGGTCCATTTTTCCGGGGCAAGGGAGCCTGCGGAGGACGGCTGGACGCGGTTCCCAGCAGACTCGGATGCTCCTGCCGTTCAAGACGCCACAGGGACCTTGGAGTCCTTGCGGTTTCTCGTCCGTCACCGCTTCATCACTGCAACATTCTACGCTCAAGAGGAACACAAACAGTTGTTAGTCAGGATCTACCTGATCCCTTGGGACCTCCCCGGATCCAAGGGAGAGCTGCGGAGACGAGACGAAGACACGATCCTCCGCCCTGGCCGGCGCCGCCTCAAGGACCTGTTTCTGCGGATCCGCCAGGACCGCTCTCTCTGGGACGGGAATGCGGCGTCCACGACCGCACCACAGTTCTTCTGGGAGAGAACCGTCGTATGTCCCTCATGCTCGTGGTTACACAAAATGTATTTGCTGATAACGGCTTCGAACAGGACAACCGTTCGTTGCTAGATATCTATAACGAGCTGCCCTCTCCTGCGCCTACGAAGCTCGTCGAGGAGCTCCCAGGGTTGAGGAGCACGCTGTATGCGTACCAGCGACGCACGGTGTCTACAATGGTGGCGCGCGAGAATTACGCCGGCTCGATCGAGGACCCGTTGTACCTGCCTCTGTGCGGGATGGATGGAAAGACGTATTACTTGCAGCCCGCGACATTCGAGATCGTCATGGAGCGCCCCTGCGTGACTTCCGTCCCGGGAGGGATCCTTTGCGAAGAGCTCGGTTCGTATTTGCACGCTCATTTGATCATTTGCGACAACGCTGACGGACATTTGCATTAGGGACGGGCAAGACGATCATGACGTTAGCACTCATCCTAGCCACGCTCGACGACCTCTCCGCGCCGGAGGAAGCATACCACGAGGAACGCGTGCCTATGACGCCGCTCTCACTCCGACACTTCCACACTGCCGCCGCCGCCGCCGAGCGCGACAAGCTCCCGAAGAAAGGTATCTTGCCGCCCCCCGCTTACCGCGACGTCGGCATCCCCTCCCTCGCGGAGATTATGGTCCACCAGCTGCGGCTCTGGCCGAACGCCGTGCGGCTGCACGACCAGGAGGATGTCATCAGGTCGAGGTGCCTCCACCTGTGGGAATCGCTCAGGTCGAACGTACCTTTCTATCTGCACACGGATCCGCCGCGCGACGACGTGGGATCGTATGCATCGAGAGGAGGGAGCCCGTTAGGGCCGAAGATGATGTACTTGACGACAGCCACGCTGGCTGTCGTGCCCGACAATTTGCAGCGGCAGTGGGCGAATGAGATCCTCAAGCATTGCACGGACCTCTTGCGGGTACTCGATGTGGGTGCCAAAGACGAGCTCCCGGATGCACCTGTTCTCGCCTCGGACTATGATGTGAGTTCTGATTATTTCACTGGCTCCACATCCGGATCAGCTCATCGGGTTTTTATTACAGGTCGTCTTGATGAGCCACTCTAGTATGTGCTTTCACAAGTCGCTGGATGCCCTGAATACGGGACGTCATCGAACTGACGCGTATCGGTCATGCAGGGTTTTCGAGGGAGGCAAAGAAGAAGAAGGTCGAAGACCTATTCAGCCTGCCACCCTGCTCATGCGCAGCGCCATGGAATCTCCGCGTTCCGCGCTGTGGATGTAGTCGGCGAGATCACGTTTCCCCTCTCCTGCAGATTCGATGGAAGAGACTCGTTGTTGACGAAGGTCACAACACTGCAGAGAAGCGTACGGATTATGCAATCTTCACCAAGCTCCTCAGCGTTGAGCGCCGATGGATCGTGACTGGTACCCCAACGAGTAAGTCGCCAACTTCAAGACTTCAGAGACACAAGTACTGATATATACATCTTTCTGCCAGCGAACCTCCTCGGGCTAAATTTCGGATCAGGAGACGAGCTCCAATACCCGGATGATGAATATGAGGAGGGGAGCACTTCGGGTGGAGAAGACAGGGAGCAGCGTCGATGGCACCAAAGCGAGCGCGACGACTTTCGAAAGCTCGGGACGATGTTCGCCGAATTTCTGCTGATGCGGCCATTCACGATGGACCCAATGGCGTTCAGCAAGCTCGTCACAGACCCGGTCTTTGATCCAGAGGGCCCATTTCCCGGTGACATCAGAGTCTTGTCTCAGGTCATGGTGTCCGTCATGGTGCGGCACCGGTATGTCCTTTCAAGTACCAATGGTTATCAATGGATGTTACTTCAGCTAACACTCCACAGTATCGAAGATGTTGAGCAGGATGTTCGACTTCCATTCCTCGAGCATAGCACAATCCTCCTCGACATGGACCCGTATGCGGTCAAGACATACAACTTGATACAGGCCACAATTGCGGTCAATGCAGTGGACTCAGAACGGAGAGACCAGGACTATCTGTTCCATGCACGAGTAAGTGTGATTCAAGTTGCGCCTTGTCATGGCTTTGCCCGCTGACCGTTCTTTTGTAGAATGCTGGGCATCTTCAAGACCTTGTTGCGAACATCTCCCAGTGAGTCTCTCTTGACGCTGTGTTATCACATCATTGATCATTCAAACTACTACCTTCTAGTGTTATGTTCTGGCACGTTGTTGATAATTCGCTCGAGGAGCGTCTGATCAATGCCGAGCGATGCTTGCGCAATTTGGAAGAACGGAACGGGAGCTCAGAGGACTTCATGCTTATCAAGGAGTCAATAATGCATCTGTAAGCTCTTTTCTCACCGTTTACAGAGTATAGTCACAGAATTTGCCTTGCAGCTGGTCGGCCATGGAAGATCCAGTATGGCTTGGCTTACAGGCGCATTACCACTGTTTCCATCGTGTCATCAACCTCAATCACAAGGTGTTTGACGGATGGAGTATGCTGCCTGATGCTGCCCGACAAAGCTCTGACCCTCCCCTCCTCCCTCCTATGGTCCTTATCAAGCTCAGGGACTTCATAACCAGACATCCACTCACAAAAGTGCCTGAAATTGTTGCAATGGGCCAGGATGTGCTCAAGCAGGAGCAGCGGTGGAAGGAGTTTGAAGCACTGCACAACCGCCTCAAGAAGAAGTCCTCCAAGGACAAGCGGGAACATCGTCTTAGGGATGACTCAGCAAAAAACTCACTGGGTTCCCTCAAGAGGGAGGTCATGGAGAAGAAGCTCGAGGAGGTGCGGTTGGAGTATCAAGCAGCTGCAACACGCCTCATGGCCAGTGCAACAGGGCAGGAGGTGTCACCAGTTGGGAGAAGTGAAGGCAGGACACTACACACCATTGCTTCAAGCCTCTTGAGGCTGTCTCCGCTGGCAGCTGTCAGGATTGGCAACTCCACCTCAAGCAAGCTTGATTACATCCTGAATGAGGTAAGCCCCTTCATGCAGAGGAATGCATTGATTATTGATTTAGATTTGCTATTGCTATTCATTTAGGTTCTTACTTATGGGACAGAAGAGAAATTCCTGATATTCTCAGAATCTCCTTCTACACTCTCATTTATTGCTGAAGCACTGGATCTAGTTGCAGTTAAGTACTTGGAATACAGTGCCAAACTCAAGCGAGAGCAGCGACAAACCCTTGTCACAACCTTTGAGACATCAGACCTGTTCCGAGTGTTCCTCATGGAACTCAAGCATGGGGCTCGTGGTTTGTAAGTGGAATCAACAAGGATATTGGGACATTGCATTCTAAATACCAACATATACAGGAACCTTGTCTCTGCCTCCAGAGTAATATTTTGTGAGCCTGTCTGGAAAGCAGATGTGGAATCACAAGCTATCAAGGTATGCACCACTTTTTATGTCACCCAATGGAGTTTAGCTAGAAGGTGATTGATGGCCTGGCTTAGCGTGTCCATCGCATTGGTCAAACCCACCGAGTTGTTGGTATGTATTTGGGATCTTTGGGTGTGATAATTACTGACATCTACTTTAGTCAAGACACTAGCTATCCAAAACACTGCAGAGGAAGTGATTGTGGCTCGTAGCAAGGCACTGAAGGAAAGCAAACAAGAATTCACCAAGGAGGTTGTGGATGACCGGACAATTCGTGACTTTGTTGAGGTGAGCATCATAATTGATGGCTTTATTTTAATAACCACATCTACATTTAATTGTCTTAGCATCCAACATTTTTACCTCTCCCAGTTGTAGACAGGAAGGTCAACCTCAACATACCTCTCTTTGAATTCAGGCAACCCCCACAATCCATCCCTCAGGACAGGCCACCCTCAGCTCTTTCTCAGCATTCAGAGGTCTCAGTTGTTGAAGCCACCCCTTCACTACCTCGGCGACGGGTTGCGGTCCATGTCGAGATATCAACACAGCCACCTCAGAAGAAACAGAGGCAATCAGTACACTTTGCAGATTAAATACTAGATTTCCTACACTGCTGTCTTTTTCTTGCTGTGCACTGTCTTGTTCAGGTTCTCCATGCTGTTAATATCTTGATGTTCAATCCTGCCATCATCCCTGCTATCATATGTTGAGGTCACTACCATACTACATCTATTAGCGGTATATTACAAGTTCCCCTATATACTCTGTTATGCAACCATCTGTCTAACAACCACTTCCAATAAGGACTCCATGCATTCAACACCCAGTGATATAGTACTGACACTTGACATAGGAAGATAAGTTACTAATAATGGGAGTGGTGCTTAAATAACAATAGAATGTTTGATCATCAATAAACAAGAAGAGCCATCAAAAGAGCGTACGCCATCTCTATGGGATGTCAGATAAAAATACAATTGAATCAAGGCAACATGAGACAAATGGCTGGTTTGCCCTGCATGACAATCAGCACAAGGTGAAGGACAATGGATTTTCGCCACAACGTACCACAGCCCCACCACTATGCACTGACATGCATGGGTTTCGGACGGCGTGGGAGAAGTCTCACAATCCGATTTTTCTTCACTGCTGCTCCGGACTTGCCAAAGTACCGCTCGGTCATGAAGCTCCAATGGAGCGCACCAACAATCCAATCTTGCAGGCCCTGGATGTACAACGCAACATCCCGGTCAAGCCTGGGACCGAATGACGGGACATTTTGCTGGTTCTCCATGAAGGTATCGATGGTTTGTCTGCACAGCTCGCCGACAAAGTCCACTGCGGTCTGGAGGTCGAAGCCACGGAGCTCCATGAGGATCACGATCATCTGTAGGACCGTGACAGAGTGGCGGTTGAGTGTCAAAGGCGCACAGAGTCGGAACGACCCAGGCGGAAACGACGCACGTTGTGAGTATCGCCACGAGCTTGTTCGACGTTGTAGGAGAAAATATCCTGAGGCGGCCACATCAGCTTCAGCCACACAGCCGAGCGCGCGCGGATCAAGTCTCACATTGCTCCACTATCAGACGGGAGCCCGGAAAGGGTGGTTAATCACTCGTCGGGTGCGAGGTTCGAGCGAGATGTGGCACGTACGGTAACGAGATCGTTCGCCCCCTGGTTCAGGGCCTGAATGACCGGGTGCCGCACGACGTGCTCGGGCAGGTCGATGTCCATCGCGTATTCAATCAAGTCGAACACCGGCTTGCACCCGCTCGTGTCCCTCCGGACCTGTGCGTGAGAGGGCGAGAAGGAAGAAGCATCGGACAATGGCTCGTGATAAGCATGCGTCCTCTCTCGCCGATACCGGGGCTTCGCAGACACTCACGCTGATGTATGAGTCCAGGTCCGGGATAAGTTTGGTATCGCGATCTCTCGCCTGCTGGTAGACGGCTTCGAAGAAGAGCTCCAGGTTCTCCTTGAAGCGTGCCTGCGGTCCGGGCTTTGCATCCCGCGTGCACCTCGTCCAGTAACTGCGAGCGAGACATGTGTCGATCGTCAGCATCGTGTATGACAGAACCCTTGGTGCGCAGCCGGAAGAATGACGTACTCTCTCGCGAGCTTCCCAGCACTGACTTCGTCCGTGGGTTGCTCCTTGCCGTCGCATGCAGTGGGCATGTACCGGTCAGGGAACCACAACGCGTTCATGACGGAATCAGCGAGTTCTTCTGTGCCTTTCCGCATCATGCCATCGGAGATGTTGTCGAGATGGAAGAGGTAGTTCATGAAGTCGCTTACGACCCGCAGCCGCTCCGTGCTGCAGTAGGGATAGCAGTACGCGGTGAGCTCGCCCGCCTGCAGGCCGTACAGCGCTTTGCGACCTCTAGGTGACAGCTCGGGACACCCCTCGTCCAACCATCTGACGGACTCGGCAGCGACGTCGTCTCCATGTGGATGGTACGCGAGGGGGAAATTGCAGTGCGAGACAAGATCGGGGAGGACGAAGTGCTCGGGCGTGGGCTTGGGGAGGGATGCTGAAATGGCCATGGGGAGTAGTCGAATAACTGAAGGCAGTAAGGTATGGACAGGTGAAGTGAAAGAAGGAAGGAGGAAGGCTGAGTGCCTGAAGGAAAGGAACGAACGACGAACGCAGAAGGTGGATATCGCATCCCCATGTTTTATACAAGTCCCAACTCGGCGGACCGGGAGGACCAATCGACACGCACGATGGACGGAACGGACCAGGCCCCATGTCGTCCGGGCGAATGGTATGCGGAGTAATTGTGCAATCTGCACATACGGGTTTCCTGCGGGCCACAACTTACCGCCGTACCGGCACCTCGCGCTTGCGTCACCGCAATACGCCGTATCCCTGAGCGATTGTTCAGACGGGGAGCCGAGCTGTCACGCCAGTCAGGAACGCAAGCAAGGCATTAATTCGCCGGTGTCTTTTGCCTTCGAACCTAAGCCACCGAGCGACCGATGGTGAGAGCCGCACTGTCGCACACGTCGCACTACCGCGGACTTCCGTGCGCGTTATGATAGGGTGAGGCGCCACAAACGCGAGAGCGGCGGCTGCAGGCACGCGTTACGCTTGCAAACCGAACGAAAAGGATAGGGACATACCAGGTTCTATCCAGCGACCAACTGATTTGTGATGCATGGAATCGGAATCGGACTTCAAGTCTTGCCGCCACGGACAGAAGGGAGGCTGTGAATAAGCTCAGGCTCTGCGCCGCTTCCAATCTCGATCTGAGTGGCTGCCCGAAGATCGCACAGCAGAACATGCAACAAGGTAATGTCAATGGGCAGGTCAACAGGTTCCAGATATACATCGTCCCGGGAATAAAGTACATATGCGGGCTGGCGCCATACCATGTCGGCGCATGCGAATGCCAGAAGTCCTGTGGGCGCCAGCCGCACAATCACAGCTTGAGGAATGACGTATCGATGCCATGCGAAAAGTCCCAGATGCATATCCTCTGTGTGGCGAGACAGCGGCGAGCAAGTATCGTCAGTCAAGTATACTTGAAACAATTGCAACCGGATGACCCTACCTGGTCCTCTCCACAAGAGACGATCTAGAGAACAATGCACAGCAACAAAGGAGCGACATCGCGGGGCCACGAGGCAACGTCAGAAGGGGCAGATTGTACGAAAACAACGCAACGTGACGCACCTTCGTGCAATCGAACCCGATGCAAAAGATGCGGCCGGTATGCCCGCCTGCGAGGTCGGCGACAAGTGCGCCCGTCGTTCTGTCCCAGACCTGTGCATGCCGATGATCAACCGGGGCGTCATCATTCAGCCTCGCGCACTGACAACAAGCTCGGAACACGCTGGACGAACCTTTACGGTGAAGTCGTAGCTGCCACTGACGACAAGATCCGAGTTGAGGGCGACGCTGCGCACCAGATCTTCGTGTGCACGGCGGCGGGGTGGCTGCGCAGGCTCTCCAGCAGCAGTACTGTTCCCGCAAGCTTCGCAGACAACCGAAACCGTTCTCCCGAGGCCGCCCGCCGTCACGGACGGTTTGTCCGTAGCAGCTGGATTGGTTGACCAGCCTTGCAGGGTGGAGATGTCGAGCACGCGGATATGCTTATCGGATGAGCCCGACAGCACGAATGGATGCTTGTAATCAATGGACGCGATCCTGTAGGACAGCAAGGGCGGAACCAGACAATCGACGTCAGCACAACCTAGCGATGCGACGCGGGCTTGGACAGCTGCCCGACGGGCACGTACTTACCCACGGCGGTGGTGGTTCTCGATCGTGCGCAGACACGCGCCCGTGTCCGCATCCCAAAGCCGGAGAGATCGGTCGCCAGACACGGAGATGATGTGTTTGTGCGAAATGGACACGGCGTTCACCGCGGCGCGGTGCGCGCTGAGGACATGTTGGCGGCCCAGATTAGGGAAGAGGTATGTCCGAACTGTCCTGTCTGGATAGGGCACTGCGTCAGCACACCTGGACATCATCGTGAGGCATCACTGCAATGCATCAACCCCGAGCCCGAGGCGTCCCCACGTTCCTGAGAAAGAGAAACAGGAAATCCAGGGGACGACAGGCCACGCGCCACCCGAGTAGCACAAGCGCAAACGCAAACGCCAGCCGTGCTCACCTTTAGAGCAGGACACGAGCCGTTTGTCGTCGAATCGGACGCACAAGACGCTGTCCTCGTGGTCCCTGATCACCTTGATGGGCTCGCTCCGCGCGAGGTCCCACACGACGACGCGCCTGTCGGAGCTCGCGCTCGCGAGAAGCCCGCGGCAGACGCAGATGCTGAGCACGCTGCTCTCGTG